>JAPVCB010000032.1:1810303-1862411 GCA_029606185.1 Paecilomyces formosus
CAAGCATTCATTCATTCGAATCATAAAAGATGCCCTTGAACCGATGCGTTGCTTCCACGACCTGTTCGTATATTCTATAATCTGCAGCACATCATAAACAAGTTAGCTTTGAAAACAGAAAAGAACGCCAAAGCCGCGTATAAGCCGGAGTAAAATGAGAAGACAAAACGTACCACAATCCGCTGGATTGCCCCAGTCCATCGATCCCAACAGGCGCAGGCCGAGACCCTATACAGTTATCCGTTAGTAAATGAACTCCCCCAGTTCTACCAAGCGGTGTAATTTAGATCAATCATCATGAATGAAATCAAGACAACACCTACCTGCCCACCCTCCAGATCAGTAACCTTTCCTACGACTTCCACGAGCCGCCCCATCTGTAGGTGCGAATCTGGCTTCAAGATCAAAGTTACGTCGCCGTGATCGCCGCACGTAATCGTTGCCGTGTCGCCCTGGAGTGCAGATACTGTGCCCAGGATACGGACTGTTTGCGTCGAGCGATTGCCGCTCGAAGGGCTGAAGGCATGCAGGTGTGCGGGGAGGACACGCGGGGTTTGGAGGGACATGATGTCGTTTCTTTCTGGATAGATTCACTGTTCTCGGGACTGAAAGAGGACTGGAGTCTAGCGTATGGCGTAAATCGTATAAAAGCGAGATTGGAGAGTCCAGACTGATCAATTCGTGTGGATGAGCTGATATAGAATCGAGTTGATGGTGACTGATTCGGAAAGTCAAGGTCGTTGCTCGCGCGTTTCGCGTAACGCGTAGTCACGTGGTTTTAATTGAAGCGGTCATCTCAAGTGTTCGGTTGAGGTCTCAGGGCAAGGTGCGAGACACTCTACTGCTATGCATTTATACTGCTTTATATATCTGATATTGGTAGAAAAAATGTGTATAGAATTCATTGTATAGGAGTATTCTCTCGTGTAGAGCTTGCCTAGGCAGTTAGCCTCGCAGGCAACCAGCGAGACGAGCATATATCCCTGAAACTGTCTACATCTGGAATGAGTATGAATCTAGGTGTAAATCCTGTAAACATAAATTGTCCAATTATAGAATGACTGAAAATCAGTGCGATTTATTCAAAACTTGAGATGTAGTAATGGTAGCTCAAGAGATCTATATGCATCACGTGATGCTACTGCTCGACTGAACAATCGCCGCTTTCACGAGCTTCGCAGGCCTAGACTGAACGACAACCCTACAACTCCCTCACCGTTAACCTCCAGGTCCGTCAGACATAAGGACACTTGGCAGGTCGCAATATAAAAGGGACTCGAAGCCATATATCTGTCACCCCAGTGTCAAGCTTCGAGTCACCAATTGCCTTTCGCCAGCGACGTCCGTTGCGGTCATCGCGACTATCGCCGCCGTCAAGATGCCTCCTCCGCTCCCATCCCAGCACCGGGGCATGACGGCCAACCCCCTCAAGCCTGTCAAGCGCTATCGTCCCGGAAAGGCGATCGCAGAGGAACCTTCTTCATCAGAAGACGAGGAGGATGAGGAGCAAGTCACAGAACAGGAAAAACGCAAGCAGCAAGAAGCGCAGCGAAGACAACAAGCTCCTAAAGCGACCTCGTTTCCGGGTACAGCAGCTGGCAAGATCACGAAGGGAGTACAGCAAGTAAAAATTGAAGAAGACGAAGACGAGGAAGGATTCGTGACAGAGGAAGAACTTGACGAGGAGGCTGCGAAATCCTCCAGGCCCCCGCCAGCTCCTGCGGCAAGAGCTGCAGCTGCGGCCAGCGAAGAGGAGAGTGAAGAGGAAGAATCTGAGGAGGAGGAAGAGTCCGAAGAAGAGGAAAGCTCCGAAGACGAAGCCCCTCGAAGGGTTCTACTACGTCCTACATTTATCAAGAAAGACAAGCGCAATAACGGTGCTGCAGATGCTCCAGTGGCGAAGACTGACACATCCGGAGCGGATGCTGCGGCTGAGGCAGAGCGTCGCAGAAAACAGGAAAAAGCCGACCTGCTAGTCCGGGAGCAACTGGAAAAGGAAGCAATTGCAAAAACAGCAGGTAAAAGGGACTGGGACGAGGATGAGCTGGCTGGAGAGGAAGAGGCGCTAGACGACCGGGACGGGGTGGACCCTGAGGCTGAATATGCAGCCTGGAAAGTGCGAGAGCTCAAGCGGATCAAGCGTGAGCGCGAAGCGATCGAGGCCGCCGAAAAGGAACGTGAAGAAATCGAGCGTCGGCGCAATTTGACCGCGGAAGAACGAGAGCGTGAGGACCGCGAGTTCTTGGAGAAGCAAAAAGAAGAACGAGAGGCGACTCGAGGACAGACTGGTTTCATGCAGCGCTACTTCCATAAGGGTGCTTTCTATCAGGATGATCTGGAACGTGAAGGTCTCGACAAACGTAATGTCATGGGTGCCCGATTCGCCGACGATGTGAATCGTGAAACTCTGCCGCAATACATGCAGATTCGAGATATGACCAAGCTTGGAAAGAAGGGACGAACACGGTACAAGGACCTACGGTCTGAAGATACTGGTCGTTGGGGCGAAGGCTTCGACAACCGCCCTCGTAAGGACCGGGATGTGCCCCTGGGGATCCAAGACGAGCGATTCATGCCAGATCGCGGTGACGATCGTCGCAAAGGGCCAACAGGCGCCAACGCAAGTGCTGTCAGGGAAAGACGACGTTCACGCACTCGTACACCCCCAAGACGGCGGTCTAGATCCCGATCTTTCTCTCCGAGAAGAGATCGCTACAATGACCGAAGTCGTTACAGAGACGACGACAGGCGTGATCGAGATAGGCACCGTGATTACGACCGCAGAGATCGGTCTCGATCGCGAGACAGATACCAAGACGATGACAGGAACCGTAGGAAGCGGTCTCCATCGCCCTATGATGACCGCGACAAGCGGAGGCGTGTGGACAGTGTCCATTGAGCTTCCAATCATCCTTCTTCTTAATGGGAAAATCATGCATTTGTTCAGGCGTTCAGGGCGGCTACTGGTTGTAACGGACATAGTTGGTTTATGGCACGATCAATTACTTCTCAACTTGCTGGGAAGAGATTAAAATGATATACATCAACTAGTTATCTCAAAGGGCAGCATTTGGATCCGGCTCTTAATCGCACCATATATCGATCAGTATCTTGGATGAGTCTATTAACGTGAAGATATAACGTAAAGAATCTCTTCGATGGCTTTCTCTGTACAACGCCTCGCCAGAATCATAATTTCGAACCACCAAAATGTCTAACAAAAAGGAAAAGACCCTCAAAGAATAATCCCTCAGTAACGCCGAAGCTGCTCATGATGCTTGCTTTCCTACTGGATCAAGCGTCCCCCTCCTTTTCCGTCTTCTTTGTTTCGGATGATATATTTCTGTTCAAATCAATCATTTCACACCCGCCCTCTCCAGCATCTTCTCTCGCTCCATCACGCTATCCCCAAATCTAACCAGGAAAACCGTCCGGGATGGCCACATCTCCGTGCCCTGATTATGCGCCGAGACCTTCGCTTCGAAACCACATCCGTCACAGACACCTTCGATGATGCCGGCTACAAAAGCTGCGCAATTCAACATGCTCATTTCCTTCGGCACGCTAATATACGTGTTCACCAACGGGTCGTTGTCCGTGATCATGTACTCATTAGGAGTCTGCGGAGAGACGGAATGTTCGAGCGCGTCTGCTGGGCGCTCGAAAAGGAGACGCCAGAGCGGTCCGTGGATGAGATGTAGGAGGGGTAGAATGCGGAGGGGTCGGTTGGGAGGTGAAGAAGAGGTCGAGGAGGCAGTTAGGGAGGACGACGTTGATGATGATGCGGAGCGATAGAAGAGGAGGTCGAGCAAGCGCAGACCTAGTGGGTATCCTTGTTCGTTTAACCTGGTAGAGAGCAGTCAGTTAGTTTGTCTCCTTTCCTGTGGGCTATACCAATAGCTTATCCAAATCGCGTGGTGAGTCCTAGCGGCCTCTTTCTTTGAGCAGGTATCTATCTAGTCTCCTGCTTCCCCGAAAACCACAATCGTAGGACTGCCCCTCTCCTAAGGAATCAAACTCACCTTCGCTCCAAATCCTGAATCCCCGTAACCCGTCTCTGCGCATACGTAACCATCTCCGCGAAGAGGTACGCGAAGCTCGCACGGCTCAGATCCGAATTTCGGCTCCGGTTCAGGTGTCGATCGTAAATGGTCTTGCGGTTTGAGGGCACGCGCAGCCCTGGCGAATTGGCCTGGTGGATCGTCTGGACGGACTGCGAGGCATGGTGTTGATACGGCTTCTCGCCGGCGCCTGCGAGGTTGGATCCGCTGCCGCTGTTCGAGAGGACGGACTGCCTGGCGGAGGAGGTCGACATGATGCCGTCTAATTTATAGTGTTTGGTGAAGGTGTATAATTGAGATTTATGAGAACCAGGAGTGTAGAGCTTATCCAGGTGCTGGAGTGTAGAGTCGAGTGGCTCAATGCCAGCGGACGGCGGGTGAATCGGCGAGTGATAGAATATCAACGGACAAAAAGATCGATAATTGGCAATTGGGTATAAGCATCAAGTCGCGTCTATTCCTAGCAGTGCATCATTGTGGCATTGCGGTAGTGCCTTCATCTGTATTGAAGAGGGTCGATGTAGCTCCGCAGCGCACTACTTAGGTGTCTCTATCCGCTCGGCACAACCCGTAAATGAATACGGCGGAGCAGATTGTCGGCCGATGCAGTCCTGGAGAGTGCAAAATAGATACTACTACCACTATCAGAGCTCCCAACTTTATGAGTAGCTAGCTATTTGAAGACATACGGGTCGCATGAACCAATACGCTTCAATACTAGATGTCATTCTGAATGGGTTTTATGTCGCCTTGGTTATGATAGCCATTATATCCACCGCAAAGGAAAAAATATTTTACAGCCTACAGTAGCAAGAGAACTGGGAGCTTGTGTCACTATTGAAAATATCATTGCGTTGAACAAATAGGGTACCCTAAAATATAAGATAATCTACGCAGAAATCTGCCTCGCTGCTCAACACCGGGAGACAAAAGTCAACTCCCTCCAATGGACGACGATTACCATCGTGATACGACCAATATCACCCTCAAAACCCAACCGCTATATTCGTAGACTTCTCGGTTGGGAGGAATTATCCCTAGACTGCACAATCATTAACATTTCGGATTCCAAAACATGTCGGATCGCGAGCCATGATCAATAAATGCAAGGATTTTTTTTAGGATAGAATCAGACATCCAAGGAAGATTATTCGCGCACATCGCACGTCTAAAGATGGGTTCTTATAGCGACGTGCTAGCGTGGAAACTGCGAATGTGGAAGGAAATTTCATCATATAAAAGGGAGAGGGCAATGCACTTGATCATGACAAGACGAGAAAGATGTAAAAACTTACCGAAAGAGATGGGTTAGTTGAGATAGTCGGATGCTTTCGCTGGTTAGCAAAGTCTGCGAAAGCAGAGTTCTGAGCGGGAAACCATTGTTCCCAGCGTCGTATTCCCTCCATCAGAAGCTCAACAGGTGGACGATGTAGAAGAGACGCATTTTTCTCTCCGACGCCAGCGAGAATCGCTAACAGGCACTCTGTTGAGGGTCGCGTGAGTGAAAGACGTGGATGAAAAGAAGAAAATTTTCGGGAGGGAAGCCAGGCCTTTTATATTTTAAGCGAGGCTGCCGGGGAAACCATCGCTCCCCACCCGGACGGAGCTATAACTAGCGAACAGGAAGCTTCTGGACCAAAAAAAAAAGAGACAAAAAAGAGCCCCGCTCCTGGACTAAAAGGAAATCTAGAAGAAAATAATAATTTAGTTCGAAATTTACGATTTTTGTGCCATCGAGCCATTTCTGCCCAAAAAATGAATAATTGGTATTCTCTATTCTATCATCGTACGGAATCCCGCTCATTCCCATAAGATATGCAGTCTGGAGTGCACCATATTTACAGATGCAGAATAATCTATTTCCATGACAGAAACCACATCAGATACGCAGTAGATAAACATTTTCACCATTCGTGATGCGTTACACGTCAGAAGACCCTTCTTTGAAGGGTTTCTGCTTCTGTCTCGAGTTCCAATTGAGTGTCTTGGAGATGCTGTGAATCCAGTCCTCGCTCCGTCGCCCCTGCGGGATGACATTCGCAAATGGATATCGAGATGCCGAAATTGTGACATAGTCACCCGGGTGTAACTCAAGTCTAATTCACTGTTAGTCTGACCTTCACTCGTAGATTCCATCGGCGAGCTTACCTCTCGCGCCCGTCAAAGCTTGCCCATGAAGTGGTGCGTGCGTCATATGGTACGCCCATTCTCAAGACGATCGTATCTGGCAAAATAATAGGTCTGAATGACAGTGTGTGGGCACATATGGCCGTTACTAGCATGACTGGATTCTCCGGATGCGAGAGAGATCCTCCAGCAGCAAGGTTATAAGCAGTTGATCCCGTGGGAGTTGAGACGCAGACGCCATCAGCCAGTACTGTTGTGAAATGCTCATCGTCTCCAAACAACTCGATGGCAGACATTGCTATATGTCTCGGTCAGTAACGCATGACAGAATTGCAAACAATATCCATATAGATACGTACTGGGGTTAGGACCGCGATCGAGGACAACATCATTCAGGATTTCATATACCCTATCCGGAGTATGTGTCACGCTGTCTTCATATTCTTCACCAATCAACTCTTCTACCAGGTCTCTCTTCTTCGGACCAAGCGTCTTTTCATGTCCATCCACAATATGCTGCTTCGCTCGCATAACCGTGCATTCGAATCTCAACCTCAGGCTGACCACAACGCCATCTCGGAAGGCACTGGTAAGTGTTTCTTTGTAGTGGTCAAAATCAAATTTGGTCAGGAAACCAAGAGAGCCAAGGGAGAATGAGAGGACTGGTGGAACAATTCGCTGGAACAACCAGCTCGTGTATAGGACCGTTCCATCACCACCTAGAGTGACAACGAAGTCGAATATATGAGGCTGGTCATGGGCGAGTTGGTTATCCCAGTATTTTAATCTGGTTTTGGCAGCTGGCTCCGCCCGGATCAAGCCATCCGCATCAAAGTCCGGATGTTTTTGAAGCCTCTTTTCCACATAGACGACGTAGGCTGTATCCCGCTCCTTCGAGAGAAGCCATTGACAAACCTCCCTTGTCAAGCACACCAAGGATTCGTCATGCGCTTTAGTCACCAGAAAGACCGTCCTCACAGAGAGCTTTAGTTTAACGCTGCCTAGTTTCTTCGATAGCTTCCGCACATTCCATGCCATGTCGGACAGCTGCTTCTTTGTGAGGTGGCGCGACTGCACAACAGATGGAACGACCTCGTTCTCATGCTTTTTCGCATAGTCAATGATGGACACATGGTCTGCTTCCGTCAGATGCGTCTCGTCATTGCTGGGCTCGTCGGCCGGCTGACTCCTGGCCTCCTCGATATCCTCAAGTCTGGTGCTTGGCGGTTCCCATTCTCCGGAGAGGAGGGAATGTACGAAGCAAGCGGTATTTCGATCGCTTAGGTCGCGGCGCCGTGCGATCTTGGGGTTATCGGTGTCAACGAGCGACGACTTTCGTCGGTGGTTATTGTCGGGGCGGAAGACGACCTTCGCATAAGAGCCACGGTTAGAATTGTCGAAAGTACCATAGAAAAGAAAACATTCAGATGTGTGTGTCAAGATACCTCCAGTTGCTTGTGGATCTCAGAATCGCTGCCACTCTCGTGAAACTTGATGGTTTTGACCACGTTAGCTACTGGTCCTTTGGTGAAGCGGGGAATCCCTTACAACGTCTTCGACATCCTCGACCGCAGAAGAACCAGCTGGACCTCTGCCTGACATGTTGTGAAAACGAGATAATCAATTGGATTTATCACAACAATAGCGATCGCTGGTATTCCCTTCCAGTCGCAGTTGAAGGGAAAGGCAGCGCAATCTAGATTTCTTTTACTGCGCGGGGTTCGATCTGGAGACGTCGCGGGTGATGACGTCGCTCAATCGCTCGCCTGTTTTCAGGAGTTAGATGAAGATGAACCAGGAATGCTAAGACTAGGATATTGGTTACTGGACCATTACGACAAGAGGGATACAGTGTTTTTCATGTCGTTATCCCTTCATCGAAAGGACGGTTGTTTTTACGGAATGTTCCTACTCCTTGGGAGCCAATTGGAAGCTGGGAGATCATTTATATATTCCGCATCCAGTTCGGTCAACCATCCGGTGAGAATCGGAATAGTTGTACTTTCTCTGTTATCTTGGTGTGCCATAGTGTACATTCATATTTTAGGTTTATTATACGTTTCTATCTATTATTTACATTATTATTCAGATCTTACATTGGAAGGTGGGTTGACATGAATGGATAACCAAGAACTAAAGGCGATCTTACATAGCGCTGATCGGCAATTTATTTATAACTATCTACTCTGATTGTACGGAGGCATCGGCTTCTCATATTCCTGAACCCGTATGACTGGTTGGCATTATCTACTCGGCAAGTGTTAACTACCGACTAGTTAGATGGCTAGTTCAACCTACGCCGTACGCATGGTGTATAAGACTATCACCCCCGCTTCTTATCTGCTTGGTCTAGGAAATAAGTCCAATAAGTATACCCAAAACTGGGACAACTGCTCAACACCTCGTAGCTTTTCCGCCATTCTATTTCCCTGAACGAGGTATCTCCAGGGGGCATTCGACTCCTAATATCACTAGTCGTCATGTCCCGAGTTACCAGGAACGACTCGATTCTTCCAGGAAGGAGAGAACGGACGCGCCCGCGGACGGAAAATGCTAATTGCACGAGAGCTTCACGCGCGTAAGATTGCCTGTGATGTGCTATTGACTGAGTAGAACCATCTCCACTGAAAAGATAAATGCAGTTGTAATATCTGCCGCAGGCTTAAAGAAAAATGCGAAGGCGGAACTCCCTGTAAAAGATGCTCTCGACTTCATCTACGGTGCGAATTCCGACAGACTTCGATCCCAGTGGGCACCGTTGGAAGTCTGAACGAAAGGTAAAGAATACCTCATCGTTGGACTAATTTCCTGCCTGTTCTAATATTGAAATATAGAAATTTGATCAGCAATGAAAAGACCCGTCATCTTGAGCGTATCGCTCGGCATTTTCTTGGAAACATTACCTTCGATCTGTCGAATCTCCGTAATATTTCCGAGAAGATACAACAAAATGAGGACAATCAATGGTCTCCCATAATGGAAGAATCTCAGCGCAATAAGGAAGGTGAAACCGAAATCGATGAAGATAATTTTACTGTGAAAACGCTTTCTTATAACACTGCACGTATGTAAATGAATACACACGAATTGCATATATTCTAATCCCAGAGCAGATTACTCGGGCGAACTGTCCCATTGGAGTTTCTCCCAACGCCTCAGGCGGAGGGTTGACCAACATCTAGAGAGTGCCCACACCCCAGAGGCAAGTATAACTCGTTGCTCTCGGAGCTTTCAGGTATGCGCTAACTCTACTCACCAGGAACTTCACGATAAGATGAGAATAAAGGAATATTTTAGGGCCACACAACTTCAGTCTCCTTCCTCTTTAATCTCTGCCTCGGTGGCATGCCTTCCCCCCAGAGCTATCGCAAGTTTCCTCGCTGACACCTTTTTCAAATATGCGGGAACAAACTACTTTCTTATTCGTGAGTCATGGCTAGAAGACAAATTACACATCTGCTATGATCAACCATCCATGTTATCTGCCGGTGATTCTGCTTGGGTGTGCAGCGTCTTGATGGCTCTTGCTATCGGGACTCAATTTGCACATATGAATGAGAATAAGTTCAAGGCAAGGGATCTGAGAGAACCCACACCTGAAAGTGATGATGAAACAGGCGAGAATAACGTTGGTGTCTCACTATATCGTGTTGCCTGCAAGCTGCTCCCAGATATCATTACCATTGCTTCGACAGAGAGCGTTCAAGCGTGCCTTCTGTTAGGGAAATACACCCTGCCCCTAGATGCGCAAGGGCTTGCATATACATACCTTGGCCTTGCTATCAAAGTTGCTGTCCAGAATGGTATGCACAGAAAGTATACTGGGACTGAATTCGATCCACAGACTTTAGAGGAGAGAAACCGACTATGGTGGACTGTATACACCATGGAGAGGCAAGATCGCACCCCCTCAATGCCGCCTGGTATTGTTCCCAACTACTGACGTATATATAGGCGAATTATTGTTTTACATGGACGACCTGAATCAATCTCACACGTCGAAGTGGATGCCACGCTACCTGTTGATGTTCCGGAATTCAGATATGGGAAACAGAGACCCAGTTTCGCCAATATGGTAGTGCTAATTCATTTAACTTCTAGACTTGGAGAAATTTCGTCAACTATGTGCGTTTCAGATACTATTTCCCTCGAGAATTTCCTGTTGACACATATTATAGAGGCCTTCTTCGAAAATTCCCAAAGAGGCTGCGTGCAACATATTTCCAGAGGCTTATGCAAATCCGCGGTGCTTTCCTGCAGTGGTGGGAGACGCTCCCAACAAGTGTTGAGTGCAGGGACCTGGATCCTGACACGCCTATGCTCCGCCAGAATATCCATCTTAACCTGTGTTTCCACCTTAACCGGATTTTTATGGGCCGACCATTCATGTTCTATGAACAGGTGACCGAAAGAACTGAATCGACGAAGAGCAGTGATCTATCTACCTTGGTTAAAGATTGCGTGGATAGTGCACTGGAAACAATTCAACTTCTAGAAGTACTCCACAATTCTACTGGTCTCGCACGCGCTTCTTACACGGAATTCAGCTCCTGTCGTGCGGCGTTGCTTGTGATTTGTTGCCAGTGTCTGAATGAATGGACAGAGTTATTGGCCACCACCTTATCACGAGGATTAAAATTGATGAAATTGATGGCTGTCAGCATTGATTCTGCAAAATCAGAACTTTCTGTGATCCAAGCTCTCGAGATCGCGATTCGAGCTCTAGAGGCTCGAGGAAAACCGAAATCCCAGGAAGAACGAACACCTACGTCTCAGTATGATACGTTCAAATCATGGGCACGATCTTGGGATGCTGCATCGATGGATTTTGATCTTCACGTAGATCGCACACATACCGCGCATTTGAATAGGGACATCACAAATCAACACCAACTCAATGAAAGGGGACCATTACTATCGGTATATAACATCCCTGAGTTTGGTCTCGAGAACCTTCTTTCGTCCTTTCCCGAAGAAGCTGGGGAGTTTGCTGCGCTTCCGTTGTTCGATGATAATTTTCAATACAGCTTAGATGGAAGTGCAGATAGAGGTTGCACATCAAATGACGGGTATATGGCTTGTGACTTCTCCTCAATATAGAAGCTTATCGCACTTTCTTTCATATATTGCAGATCGAAGGCCATGTTTTCTGTCTTAAAAGTGTGAACGTATATAGTAATGAAGATGGAATTCTCGCATATACATTTCTTGGCAGGTGATATCAACCTAATACAAGATTTTTACATTTTTGATACAATGAGACAGACTTATTTTCACATCCGAGCTCAGCTTTGAGTCTATCTTCCTCGTCGAAGGCTTTCGCATCGCTGAAGTCCATTAGTGATGGCTTAGCAAATTTTGTTTTGAAATATATCTGCGAGAGAAAAAGATGTCAGCCGAACCCTCCGCAAGTCCAAAATCGATGCTATAAACTAGTGCTACTGGAGACGGTGATCAAGGATCTATTTATACTCACCTTATATGCCAAGAAATCAAAAATGAACAATGGCGCAGCAAGATACGTCGAAAAGAATGCCTTTGCCGACGGCTTCGCGTCGAATGGGAAGACAGATAGATAGAACTCGCATCCGAAGATGAATAGTATAACCAGCAAAGCGAAATATTGAATATAAGGAGTGCCGTAAGCTCGGAATGGGAGACTCTTGTGATCAATACCCTGTGCCTTTAACCCCATTCTGAAACCGATGTGTGAGATGAAAATTGATGCCCACTGGAATAACGTTGAGATGGCGACCTGAAACGAATTAGTTGCATTCCAGTAGAACATAATGGCTGCTCTTACCAATGCAGAAAACCAGTTGTACACTTCAATGGCGGTGTTATTCAGATTTAGATAGCACAGTCCACCTCCTAGGCCAGCAGAAATGATGAGTGACACGTAAGGGCGGCCTTTGGAGTCCTTCCTCCCGAAGAATGGGTGAATAAGTTTAAAGTCTGCTAGTGCTGTTAAACTCCGGCTTGCGACATAGATACTGGTTATCCCACAGCTGAGGACTGTTAAGAAAATGAAGCCGTTTATGATATGGGATAACCATGTAACATTTGCTCGCTGGAGTGCAATAACGAACGGACTGCCGAGTGTCCCTTCGCCGTTGATAAGTTGCGGATCATCGTATGGGACACACATGCCTACTAGCCAGATGTTTGCCACGAAGAATGTAAACATGCGCCAGAACACAGGCTTAATCGTGCTTTTGATTGTCTTTCGAGGGTCCTTCGCTTCTCCGGCGATGATGGCGATATGTTCACCTGGGGGATATTAGAATGATCCATGGACATACAGTTGGCAAGACTTACCACCACCAAAACTGAAACCAGCCTGAATGAAAGCCTTTGCCATTCCCTTCATGCCATTGTTGAAAGCACCTGGATTCTTCCAATACCGGAACTCAATCGGGCCATGCGTGGCACGAACTCCACCAGAGGTCATAATGAACATGAAGGCAATCATGACGAAAACGGCTAAACATTTGACGAAAGACATATAATATTCAACATGTCCATACGTTCTTACAGAGAAGATATTGAAAATCACCAGGACCGCAAGGATTATGGTGATATATGCAGCCAGAGGCACTTTGTCAACGCCGTCCCAGAATTTAAGAACGGATATGGCGGCTGTGATCTCAGCTGGGATGATCATTACCCACTTTTTAAGAGCAGATATTAATTACCTACTGTCTAGAACATGAATTTGGAGAGACTAAAAGGGCCTTACAGAAAACCAGAAGTTTATCCCTTCTGCGAAGCCGAACGCTGGGTCAACATACTCGGCACATTGACGGATGAAACCTCCATGAACCGGTTTATATGTTGTCATTTCACCAATGGTCATGTACTGAGCGTATACAATGGCCCTGACATTGATGGTTAATTTTCCACACTGAGTAATTAGAGGAGTTCTGAACTAAACTTACGCCACAAGCGTATATGATACTGCAATTCCACCGGGCCCAGCTTCAGACCATGTTAGTAGTAGATCCCACATGGTAGATGTTCACGACGTCTGTTGTAGAACGAACACGTACCATATCTCAAAGCAGTGCCAGTTCCTACCCAGAGGCCAGTTCCGATTCCAGCTCCAAATGTCATCATCATAATTTGACGACGGCCGAGTCTGCGATGGAATCCTGCTGCGTCTACAGCGGGTGCGATCGCTGTTATGACCCCCTCCTGGGCATTGGTGGAATTGACCGCATTTTGCTCGATATCGTCGTTTACCTTGATTTCCTTTTCAGGATATGGTACTGCAGCTTCATTATCACATGTGGGACCCATTTCGATTGAAATTGTCCAGATGGACTGACAATGGATGACAAGGCAACCAGGGTTCGCAACTTGGATGGAGAAGCCCTCTTGTTTATATTCGACTCATAGTGTCCGTAACCGTGACCAAGTCGTTATCTGCCCGTACCATATTACCCCAAGATTTCTGGGGATAGCCAGATAACGCATCAACTACCGCCAAGACGGTATATAACTGGGCGTATTGATCAGTTATGGGATATACATAATAGATATGTATTGTCATTCTATTGAAAATTACTCTACCCTGTTTTATTACATACTGATAACAACCCATTTTTGCAATTCCATGGTCAAAAGAACCTCGCGCAATTCCGCTGCGATAGATAGATACAATTGGCCGGACCGGTCGCGTCGGAAAAGAGCGACAACACTCCTTGGCGGCGGTTCATATACTCCTGTTGGTATCCCTTTTACGCAAAGCATATTTGATCCCGGCGACTACCATACACTTCACTTACTTTGCTCATCTTCAATATCTTGCACACATTCGTTGTCAGCATGGGGCCTCTAAAGAAGCATGTCGTCTTTGATGTTGTTGGAACCCTCGTGTCCTATGACCGTGTCTTCAAAGCCATCGATACGCGACTAGGAGAAAAGCTACGCTCCGAGGGAATAAAGCCTTCTTTGTTTGGGTATGCATGGATGGAAGTAGCGGAGCGAGAATACACATACTTGAGTATCTCAGACAAATACACCCCGTTTGGGACTTGCTTTGAAGCACTGTTCTACCGCATGTTGGGCATGTCTGGTATCGTCGAGCCCCACAAGTTTGCGAGCAATAGTGATCTTGAATATATTATGAGCGAGTACCAATACTTGGAGATGCGTCCTGGAGCCGCAGAATGTATATCGAAACTTCGAGATGCTGGCTTCACTGTCTGGGGATTTACAGCTGGCGATTTACGACGGGTTGGCGGTTACTTCGCCCATGCAAATATAGAAATTCCAGCTGAAAACCTGCTTTCCTGTGATTCAACCGGCGTCGGAAAACCAGCTATTGCAGCATATAAACCTTTATTGGAGCAACTGAAAAAGGACGGAGAGGTCTGGTTTGCAGCCGCTCATCTGTGGGATGTATCAGCTGCAGGTCGAGCTGGGTAAGTGTTTCTTATAAATGACAAAATGACGATTGATTCATGGATATAAGAGCTAATCGATCTAGATATAAAACGGCATATTCATTGGTATGGGAGAAGGAAGCGTTGCCTCAATTGTTCGGGGAGATGGATGTGACTGCTCAGACATTACCAGAAATGGCCAATGGGATAATTGCTGCATCCTGATGTAACTTGCGAACCCATATAGCATAGTTGAATAATATAGAATCCATTGAAAGTCCATTTATCAAATAATGAATCAACACTGGCCATATAGACTAAGGCTTATTCTTGTAGTCGCAAGAATCCTGTTACCCTGCTGCTTGTTTCATTTTACGCTAATACAAATATTTCATTCCTGTGAAAAAGGAAATACCACGCCTAGTGGTATTTTAATTATTGTAGATTTTCTATTACAGAGAAAAGAAAACGTATGTTATCGGGAAGAAGATAAGGATTTTGGCCCGTATCAGTAGAACCGGAAGACGTCCGGTCTGATACACCGGAGCCGGAGCCGGAGCCGGAAGTGCAGAGGAGTAACATATCAAGTCCAGTAAGCAGTATAGCTTGATAATAGACGCCTTCTGTGTTATCTTTATACTGATCTAACTTCTGGTCTCAGTTCGAAGGGAGAATAGATACGTAAAAGTTAAAGATCGTGGGCGTTTAGACCCCATCGAGTGGGAAGTATAATTCCTAGAGGCCTTGCCCAAGCTTCGATAATCCAATGTCAAAGATAGCCACTCAATTCTTCATTAGTTAATTGTATCCTTGGCATTGATTACTGTCCCTGCGAATATGGCTTCTAGACAAATGCCCGTACCAAATGGCTTAGTCTCTTTCTGGCGCACTCAACCACACGTCCTTGACGACCACCGGTCAACACCCGAGCTTCCTTCAGATGCCGATATAGTGGTTATTGGCTCTGGATATGCTGGAGTGAGCACAGTTCATCATATATTGAATGAGGCCAAAGGGAAAGTGCCTAGGATTGTGATCCTGGAAGCCCGTCAAGCTTGCTCAGGTGCTACGGGTCGTAACGGTTAGCCACGCATCATGATATTTATCTCCCTACATTATCTCCCTACTATTGGCTGGCAGGATACCCCTAATAATGGGAGAACGACTAGGAGGTCATTTGAAACCAGATCCTTATAATACGATCGCAAACCTTGTTGCCGAGTATGGAGCTGAAGCTGCAGCTGAAGTCGCAGATTTCGAGGCCAAACATATCGTCGCTTTGAAGGAATTGATTGAGGAACAGAATATCGACTGCGACTTCGTTGTGACTCGAGCCATGGATGTTCAGTTCAGTGAATCTCATTGCCAGAAGCTAAAGGCTGGCTATGACAACCTGCTCAGTTCAAATATTGATGCTACAAGTGGTGCTTTCTATAGTCCGGAAGAGACAGCGGAAGGAGTATGATTGCCCCATATGCACATAATGCCGGTATATAAAAGACACTGACAACCTTGACTAAATGCAGGTATCTGGTGTAAAGAATGCAAAAGGGTGCTTTAGTTACACGGCTGGACACCTCTGGCCCTACAAGCTTATTCTTCACATACTATCCCATGCGGTCTTAGAGTCTGGCGTCAACCTCCAGACCCATACTCCTGTTACTGGCATCTCAACAGAACGAGATCCAGCGGGAAAATGGACAATCAATACTTCAAGAGGAAGCATCAAAACTGCAACTGCTGTAGTTGCCACGAATGCATATACGTCTGCGATTCTACCAGAGTATAAAGATAAGATCATCCCGGTGCGCGGTATATGCAGTCGAATTGTCGTTCCAAAAAAAGACGGCAACAAGGGAAACCCGTTTCTCTCTAATACATATACGCTGCGGTTCAACAGCTGGGACTATGACTACCTTATTCCTCGGGCTGACGGAAGCATTATCGTTGGTGGAGCTAGATCTGATTACCTCCATGATCTTGATCAATGGTATAACACGACGGACGACAGTAAACTTATCGAGTCTGCAAAGCATTACTTTGGCGGCTATATGCAACGTCATTTCCGAGGATGGGAAGATAGTGGTGCATACACGGATAGAGTATGGACTGGAAGTAAGAAACCCCACTGATTCGTGCTGACAGAAATCAATCATTGATATATTTCGTATACGCGAATATACTAACCAGTCCTGCCTAGTAATGGGTTACTCGTCTGATTATCTGCCCCACGTCGGCCATGTGCCCGGAAAGCCAGGTCAATATGTTATTGCAGGTTTCACAGGGCACGGCATGCCGCAAATATATCTCTCAGCCAAAGGTATTTCGAACATGGTTATAAACAAGGCAAAGTTCGAAGAATCTGGGGTGCCCAGGTTATTCCGTACAAGTCAGGACAGGTTGGATAGTGGACATAATAAGATCCTCGAAACATTCACACAGATGCAGAAGAACGCTAAAACAGATGCTGAAAAGAGGACAGAGGGGAACGTGTATTCTCATTATTTGACTCGACATCAGCAAGTCGAACTGCCTCCTCGATTATTTTGTCCATTTCCACCTTAGCGATCGAATGTTCTTGGGGTACGGGATTGGCGAAATGAATGCCTGATGTTACAGGAAGCCTTGATTGCGCAACTTTTCATGTGTCAGATAGGCTTATACTATAGATGACTGGTGTCGACCTAATCTATAAACATTTGAACTGCATACTGCACATATGGAATCAAGGCGTGATACTAAGAACATATGGCGATTAATCTGAACTTGAACAGAAAAATTCCACCTGGTAAATGCAAGACTTTGTAAGATAGCTTATGGGGCCAATTATCAATATTATATAGTTTCCCAAGTTGTTTATGAGACCGAAATGATACATATATGGTTGTTGCGGCATGATTATCAATTATTCTGTATTTACGCTCTTTCTATCCAAATAAGTATCACTTTATACCTTCATCGCAGCCTTTTGATAGAACAAACCAATCGCAGATAGATATATGGTCAATGATAGAGCACTATTAAGTATAATATTCGGACTTGGCTGCCGTAAGACTGTTTTGATATAAATAGAAATATAGATCCATAAGTGGAATCTCGGGTGATATCACAGAGCATTAAATGGCAGAGTACCACCGAGGCTGTATTCGGCCTCACTTTCACGGGTCTTCATATTCTCCATGTCTGAATATCTAGAAGATAGAGGATGACCAACGCCTCTATGCCTCTTGACAGCTATAAGCTACCAGACAGCACATTTGACTGACGCAAAAGAACGAGAACACCTTTCTGGAAAATGCGTGATATTACTACTATCAATACTCTTAACGCTCAGCAATTTTTGGGTGAGATAATTTGGACGTTTTGAGAAGAAAAAAATGATCAGGTCGTCGTCAAGAGCGTTGCTACACTGGTAGGAACCCATCGAGATCGATAAAAGCAAGATACGACCAAATATATATATATAGATAGATATAGGTATATAAAGGAACCTTCAATAACGTATATGGAATTCTATAATTGTGACTTGAGTTATATCAAAATAGCCTTGATAATATGCATCTCACGGGAAGTCGCCGGCAATGGCTATGGATCTATACCCAGGTCGTAAGCTTGTGAAGAATATTTTGTCTACTCTTCTCAGTGAACTCTAGGATAACGCTCAAACAACCAGCAAACGCTGACTAGGTGCCCAAACAGAAGCGAGCTCATATAGCGCGTGTCTGCATGGTATACCATATTTAGGTTACCCCAGAGGAAGTAAGGGGTGTACGTCAGAGGCCAAGACCATCATTAGGACCACTGCAAGGTCAAGCGCGAATATAAAAATAATGTAAGACTGATGCGCGCTTTAGACAACTAGCACATCATCGAAGAACAAAACAATCTACAGCACACTCGTGCGCAGATCCCAATTCCACCCCTCTATCGCCGATCTCTGTTAGGTACGCATACTCAATCAATCCATGGATGCAGAGAAAGTTACTACACTCTCCATGAACATTCATTAGTCGAATAATACTCCGTACGCATGATCAGGAACCTAGAAGGGTCCATTGATGCACACCTAGCTGCTGGAAGAGCGTTGCTGATTGAGACACTTGCATTTAGCCTAATCAAATGACAGTGACCGAACTCATGTCGACAAGGTTCTGGGCGCGCGATAATCAGCCAATGTGAATCTCCATTCGAGCAAATAGTAGACTGGAGTATGGAGTAGCGACGTTACAGAAACACAGTCTCAGCAGAGAGCGTGGTGCTATCTCGTGCCGATCCCCGCGCTATCGTAAGGGGAGCGAGGGGTAAGTAAGAAATGAATGGCACGAACACAGGCTGTTGCTGCGGTCGGGTGTTACCGACGCAGCTAGTCTAAGGACAGGTCCAAAGTAAAACCATATGTAAGGTTACTAGACACGGCGCAGACGAAAGGATGATTCTGCTATCTCCACTTCGGCAGCACGCAGTGCGGAAGCCTATAGAATTGAGGTCAATAATAGATGGCTTGCTCTACTATGTATCAGAAGGTCGCAGGTGCCAATGTATCCATAATGCATCATCCAATCCCGGCACAGAACTCGATCTTAACATAATGCAGCTCTGGTGCCGGCGAAGGGGTAAGGTAGGAATGTATGTATGATCGCTCCAACCAAGACGCATTGCCGCTGCATGTCAGCTTGGACCAGCGATCCGAAAGACTAGTCGATCTGGGCCAAGTCATACTGCTATAGGTGCTTCGAACACGGGCAGTAGTACCGCAACCTATCACTCTGCGATCTTCCATCTCCCAGGTGACTAGGTGCTGACAAGTTTCCGAAGTACAAAGATATGTGATGCTGATTTATGGCACCTTGATCTGACAGTTATCATGTCTCCATGGTGGCAACGTGCATCGGACAGTCCACCAGAACCGGGGACATGATATGGGCCAGGATGGTAGATCATCCTGGGCGCGAATGCCTGATCATAGTCGCTTCCCACACACAGCTGACCCTGATTGCATTATTTCTGCAGATTTGGGGGAACGCAGTTAGAGGCTTACGAGTGTTCTGGGAGACATGGACCACAAACTTGGTCCGCAATATGGACTTGTGCTGAATGATGCCCTTCGCCCGAAGCGTGGATACCATTTCCGGCCATAGGGAGCGGGACAAAACATGGGGATCCATACTCCATACTAATACCATCCACGAGTACGATAGCTTAGCAAGCCAACCTCGTATGCAGTCGGTGAGAAGAGTAAGCAACTGCGGTTGCACGAGTCAAGACACGGGTCTCCCACGGAGTAAACGCAAGCCACTTTCATCGAGGCGCAGCCATCTAAAGTTCACCTCCCACGCTCTGTCGGCTCAAGAAGCTAAGCCGTGAGTTCGTAATTGCCGTGTATCATAATTGCCTGATAACAACCACTTGACAGGGCTCGATCTATGAGTCCGGAGAATGTGACCAGGATTTGCGGGCTGTCACAGTCGCCGAGAACTAGAGAAAGTTCAATCCTATTCGGCGGTTTCGTCCAACTGGCGACCGTGCGACTAACGTGACCATTCACCGGGGGCTAAAATAACTTCTTGACAATACTTTAGAAGCGAGCCGAAGGCCCTTGTTTGGTGATAATGCGGGATGACGCTGTCAGGTCGCAGATTCGACATTGCATCTGTCCCTATCACATCGCACTGCAGAAGATCCAGGATTGCTTACGGGGCCTAGTCAGTATAACTACAGAGTACGGAGTAAACACTGGACAATCGACAAAGAAACCTACGTGATGGGTGCAGTGGACCCCTCCAAATGAACTGGTGCTGTTGCAGAGTCTGCATGGGGCTGCTGGACAACAATCACGTACCCCGTACTGTGTCTTTTTGTTGTTCCTTTCATCCTTTTTTCAACCCCTGCCACTTTGGTCTTCATGATAGTGGATCTGACTCCTGAGTCGTATGGTACTGCTTACTGATTAACGGCGTGTTTCGCCGTCCCCGCCATTCCCTGTCGCTGCTGAGAAGCCCGGATGCTAGACGAAGCTTTTACAGCCGACGCCTGTCGCAACAGCAACCCAAACATGGAAGTAGATAGAATGCTCTCCCTGTGTACTTGTTCTTTACAAGATAACATCCCATGAAGGATGGTGGCAGAAGTAGCATCACGAGTTCGAAGTCAATCCACTGACGATCCTGGCTTTTAGCAGCGGACAAAACGGCTGAGGCGGACAGCGTCCGGCTTCTTGCCGGCTGCGCTCGAAGATCAAAACACGCCAGTGACCAACTGAATGTGTAGGATTAAGGGATCTGTCCGCCGGACGCGTAGATGCGAAAGTCCAAATGTACCCGGCTTCGGATCCGGGCGACGATGAATGTCCAGAGTATCATCTGCGAGGATCAAGCCGTAGTATCGTACAGAGAAGCGATGGGCAAAGCCACCAGGCAAGGACTAAACTGCTCATGGACCACTGCTATTCTCGACGACGTTAATCCGACTTGGGCTGGTGATCCTCGGCCTAGACGCTCAGCATGCAACAGTGTCAGCTTGCGGTCCTTTTTTTTGCTCCTCTCTCGCGTGGCTAAGGACACAAATGCTGGAGCCTAGGTGAGTCCGTTCTGAGTAGTAATAATGATGTGGCAGACTGTTAGTGCCAGGTGGTAAGATTCCAGCCAGTCAAACCTCGGTTCCATAGTAGGCTTGACCACTGATGGATCAGTCGGATTCCGTAGCCTCAGCCTGCTCTGCTTGGTAGTACGCAGAGGATCTATCTAAGCCGCATGGAGAATGAGTGGGTTCCAGTCGAGCTAACTGTGTGTCTGTTGCACTATGTGGATGTGACGGCTCGCCTGCCCTTTTTCCTCTTCACTTTTTATGAAGTTAGTCAGCTGGACCGGGCACTACGAGACCCTGAGCCCTTGAAATTTCGGTGATCATTATCTGAGATGAGTATTTCGCTGGATACTCGCTAGGGGACCATTTAGTCTCGGTATCATCTTATAATCGCCCCCCTCAGCCTTGGACAGTCAACCATGGTAGCTCCGCACGTCTAGAAGCCGAGAAGAATACGGAGTAGTCGGCGATGACTGAGGCGATCGGAAATCCGAGATTCCCGTCTGAAACCCTGAAGAGCACACATCGTATAGGGCGGGCGGGTATTGCAGACGACGCTTGATCGTGGCCAGTCGTTTGACTCTTCAAATTCCTGACATTGTCGTTGGTCTCTTTTCAGGTCTGATATCACAGATCCAACATTATTGTTATACGACGCCAGGGTTGGCGGCTGGTTTCCTTGTCTCGCCGATTGCAGGGGCTCAATCAAGGATCAGAGTCACGCATTTACCTTAATTCAGCTTCCCAGAGTACTCCATACACACATTACACCTAACTTTGGCTATCACGCGGATCGATCGAAAACGAGGTGCCTTTCCGAGTGTTGGTCGGTTACTTTTCGGAAATGTAATGAGGACAGGCTTGGTGGCGCTCGAGCCACATGGCTCACACAAGTTCAAATACGGACATGGATAAAATAATAATACTGGGGCGGATGCTCAAAAAGCCTGAGACATGACCACCATAGCGCCAGCTAGATCCACGGATGACAGACGGATGGGCTCCTCCGGCTGAGATCCCAATTCTGGAGGGAGGTCCCTGCACCAGTCCGCCTGTTTCCAAGATGCCTAGAATCCAGCCACTTGAGGTAGGGATCTCTCTTCCCGTCAACGGTCCGCTGGTGCGTACTCAATGTGGCTATTCAGGCGGTGCCCCCAATAGTAATAAAGAATCTTCTCACTTCCTGCCTAGTTTTATCGGAACGTGAGACCAGTCATCGATCTTCGGATCGCCCCCACATATTTCTTGTCTTCAACTGATGGTTGCGAGCCAGCTCCGAGAAGCGCAGCGAATCATTCGCGTGGATATTGGACAGAGTGCTTCTAGCGCATTCCTGGCGGCATGAATAGAAGTACGGCCGAACGCCAGAAGAATAGCATAATACAGAGTATGGCCAGTTCTCTTGATATCCAATCGCGAATTAAGAAAAGACGACCAGTTAATGATGCATTGAATAATGATCCGGCCCGAACAGAAATCACTATTACTGTTAATGGACTCTAGCATTAGAGATTATATAACTTGCAAGGAGTGACGTCCGAGGATCTACCGTAAATGAAAGCCGCACTAATAGATTCTCGAAGACTGAAAGGATGGGCTGCGGTTCGGATCCACGATGCTGCACGGTGCTGCACGGTGCTTGTAGTATTAGTGTATGCTTTTCAGTGAAATGTCCTTCCCTCACATACGGGAGTACCGTGGTGATTGTCACGATCATGATACGAAGGAATATGGAAATTGAGCAGTCCTTTGCGGTAGTTAGCTTGCGGAGAATGTCAACCCGTGTTCGATTATTGACCAGTGGCTGCCGGTGAGCATGTTATCTCACTTGGTGTTATGGATTTATCCTAGGCTGCGTGGCGTGGATCAGCAGGAAAAAAGTCTATACACCATGCATGGGCAGAGGAAAATAGTGTATTATTGAAACAGAGATTGTCGAGGGCGAGAAGATAGCCTGGGTATTACGTAGTGTTAGTAAGGAGCTGGCAAACCTTGTGAGATCAATTCATGAACGGTCCATCCGCTAAGCGGTGCTCGCCGCGAGTCACTAGGAAGAAGAATGAGGCCCGTGGGTACACTATAAGACTCACATCGTGCTACGTAATTCATCTCCTCGTCCCGGCAGACCCACGGACCCGCGTGGTCGGGTTATGCCATTTAGTCTATGACTCTAGAGTATGGGGACCGCCCTGTTTCCGGTCTGGAGTGACACTCCGTGTGGCGCACTCAAAGTGGGAAACTAACCAGAAACGACGCTCCCCTTTGCTTTTTTTGGCCCACTATGCGTAAGTTGAGGTTCCAAAGTTGCCCAGGGGATAAAAACAGGCGTCAGTGGCCTCCGCTTGTTTATCAAAGAACGGTCGAGATCTAGACCTGAATATGTATGCATAATAAGTACAGCAACACAAGACGCATAAGGAAGACAATGGGATGTATGCTCTGTTACGTTTCTTTTGCTCTATAGTTGGGCAGTCAGTTCAGCGCACAAGAGCAATAAGCGTTCCCTAAAGAACGGCAACTAGTCTGTATCTCCGTGGTAATAAATCTGTCTAGCGTCAATTCCGTGTTGCAGATCGATAACAAGGATCTCGCGGACCGCAGTATGCTCAAGCGGAGATTATGAGATCGTGCAATGTTGGGGGCTGGGCTTGTGACGGGGAAAACCCAACGTATGGTGGGTAAGAAGCGTAGGGAGTTCGTACTCTTGACATATGGTACTGATTTCTGAGACCTTTTTGGTAATATCCATTCTTCTGACCAAGGGGAAGATGATTCAATAAGGAGGATGTACATTTGATTACCATAAAAAGAACAGCGTGGTTCCTGTAAGTGTGCTCTCCCGGCTGAGGATAACCAGAATGTCTCCGGTAATATTGAATCTTCACGAGAGAGGTCGTCGGCTGACACTACCACAGTACGACTTGGAGTCAGTTCCATTGTTGATAGAATTCTCTTTTAACGTGGACGAATGGACTCTCGACGTTTTCATCAATCCAGGTGAAATCACATATTGTCACTCCGCGCTTCGTATGTGATATTGGGCCTTTCGTGTGTTCTAATATTCGAGACGTCGAATCATGCAAAAAAAAGAGCTATGGCTTTAGACTCCATAGCTCCATTATGGAACGCTTCGTATATGGTTCTGTACCCCCCAGCTGGTAACCCCCTGGACGGTAGTCGGCCTCGGCCCTCGCCCGTCTAGGATGTAGTACCATAAGTTCAAAGCCTCAAGAGTCAAGACTGAATCCAGTATTACTCCGTAGTGCACGCACCATGCCGTCCGCGTAGGGGAACGGCCTGCTTTGACCAGGATCGGCAGCGTGTCAACGATCTTCTGACCGCCTCTGGGACAACGCAGGCTTGATCCACTCAGGCTCCTGTTCTAGGTTAGAGGAGCCCGATAAATCATGACCCCTGACCTTCTGGAAATTTTTTCTTTTCAGTAGCCTCTCGCATATCGTGGGTCTCCAGTGGGTACTCCAAGCGGCAGAGGGAGAGGTTTCCGGCGTACGATTCGCGAGCACCACCGCGCCGGAGGAACGACGGTTATATCGCCCGATTTAGTTGCGTTCGATAAGCCCTGGCGCCAGTGGCAGACCGGGGTCTCAAGCATGGAAGATGGCGGGGTCTGCAACTTCGGGTATCGCGACATCACGAGTAGTATGGAGCATATCTAGAGTATTTTAGTCTTCGAGAGTGCTGAGGTCGGGCCTCCAACCTCTGACAAGCAAGGTGGACTAATATCCCCATCCGGCAATTAGCACTGTGAAATGGGCGTCCCATCAGCCGTACCCAATGGAGCACGGCAGGAAGCTCTATCCTGTCAACTGTCTGGATATGCAGCGACTTGTCACATCTGGCTCATCTCTAATCCCTGGACTACCTGGAAGGTTCAAACGGACTCTACGGAGGACGGAGTAGTTTCTGATGTTTAGAGTAAGCCTAAACTCTCGACCATCATAGTTAGATGTCCACGTTTGTCCACCAGAGCCGGCCTCTCCGCTTAGCCACCTGGAATGCGGTGTGCTTGCTAGGACGAGGGCTCCACTGATCGAACGGCGTCGTGGATGGGAGGCAAAAAGGTCTGATAACTTTGACCTGTGGCACCGACTGAGAATAATGACATATGGTAGAGCCAAGTCAAAGCCCTTTTGTCCTCTTTCTCCAAGCAGTGTAGTGACTCTACGGAGTCAGAGACAGTCATGCTTTCAGTTTGCGTTTGCTTGAAGATGCCTAGTTCCAGACGCCGCGTTGACGCGGTTGAGATACACGGATATCGCCTTTTGATTACCGCTTGGCCTGTAACACGTCTAAGCATGGAATTCCACTTTCTCGTAACGGCGTATCGTACCGCACTAAGCGCCAGGCGAAAAGCCCAGCAGAACCAGTGACAGCCACAGGTGATCCGTAACCCTTGCGTAACGAGAGGTGATGCGCTGACGGTATGGCGAAGAAGGGGGAGAACATGTGGAGGTGCAAAGCAGGACGATCGGGGTTGGATCGCGGTAGGCACCCGTAAGTTAGTGAGCGGCTAAGCCTCCAACGTTCCTGTTTCTGGGGCTCCTCGTTGTCATGGATGGAGCTAGCTATGTAACTTATCATCAGCACGGACAAGGAATCGAGGTAGGGCGAGACTGGGTCATGGCTTTTTTTTCTTTCCCTTCTTCTCTCCTGGCGGGCCCCAAATTTAGTTCTGGCATGCCTGGCCGCTCGTCTGGCCGGTCCACCGTCCCGTACTCGACTCTCCACCAACAGCACCTGTGCGCCGTCGAGAGTTTGGAACACTCTGGTGGCATGCAGCGGGCGGATTGACGCTGAGGGGCGCATCTCGTCCCGAGACCAAGGGTCTCTGCCTTTCTCCGGAGCCGCCGTTCCTTGGATAGATCCTCTAGTGTCACCGTCGTGTCATCTCAACATGTGCTATCGAAGGAACATCGTGGATCTGGGGCCGGGGTGGATGTTGGTTCCCTATTCCTTGCCTTGTGACCGCCCCTGTCTCAAGGCCTCTTGATTCCTGTTCTTTTATATACTACTTTGGATCTCGAACGTCTGTCAACACCCACCCGGAGTGAACTATATACGACTCTGTGGAGTTATATACACAAATATAATAATTCCACATTGTCCACCTCTAGTTGTCTAGACACGTTCATTATCTGATATCTGATCTCCGGTCGATAAATTTGCCCGACAACAATTTGACGACACCACGAGGTATATTCTATTTGTCAGTATATAAATACACAGAGTATACTGACAGATAACCAGAACCATTTACTGTGGTCAGCACCAATCTAAATGGCCGACTGTTGGCAGGACCAGGCCTCTATAGGAGGCCCGGTATGGATGCATCAAGGGTTTCAACCATACAAGCAGCAAACAATGGCCGACCAAATAGCATGGGCTTTGTCCCGGATACGGTCCTCTCGAATCTTGAAGCCTCGTAGTGCAGGCAATAGTCCCCGTGCCGCTGCGCGGCGAAGGACGACGGTTGCTCATGGACCTATGCAGCAATACCGTCAGAGGCAGAGCCAGGTGTACCGGATGCCGACTGATGATGCTCTACTCTCTGCTTATCAAGAATGTCGTCCGATGAGCTGGCATCCTTCCTCTCAACAAGCCATGGCGTACAACACTATGAGCAGTGCAACCTACCCGGCCCCAGCCAATGACATATCGCAGATGCAGCAATCTTTCGTCCCTTCCACCAATGGCATGGACGATCTATCATCGTATCCTGTTACGGGTGATTCTATCGCAGACACCGATTTTTCTACCTTTCAATTATACGGAGCGTCGTCCGGAACCCCACAGTGTGATTTCCCGCAGCTGAACAATAGCTCGTCAATTGACCCGGTGTCCTGGAACATGGACCCTTCTGGGTTCTCTGGTGTACCGCCGGGTTCAACTCAAGGGTATGCCTTTGATGGAATGCCTATGCCAGACGGTGTCCCTACGTCTTATATTGGTGACTTTGGCCAGGAGAGTGTGCAGTCATCGGATGACTTTACTGGCCCACCTACTCCCGATTTCCTGCCTATCCAGCAGTTCTCTGACAACTCTGCTTCGTGTCCTGATCTAGCGTCGAAACCCGCATCTTCAGCTGATGAACTCGTGGGTGTCGGGCTCTACGATGAGCCTGATACAACACTCGTGTCAGAGCATTCGATGCTTGGAGGATTCAATGAAGCCCAGGGTCCAAACGGCAAAGGATTGAAATTGGAGGAGACGTTCACCCCATCTGATGACGAGGAAGATGGCGAGGGAGACGAGGATGAAGGCAATGAGGAAGCAATGGAAGATGAGGATAACCAGCCTGGTCCGCAATCAACCGACACCCAGCGCAGCGAGCAGGAAAAGGAAATGTTCGACCAGTCCGTCAACGCAGCGACGAACATGCTGGGTAAATCATTCCTATTTGATGAACCCGAAGAAATGATGGTCACATCGCTACCAGAATGCCCGCAGATGATGGGAGTCTCTGAGATCCCATGCAGCAATCTGGGGTACGGTTGGATATAGATCTGGGTGGTTTTCTCTTTCTGATTTTACTTTTCATGAGCCATAGCGCGGAGTTTTTTGGTTTACTGGGCTACGGAAGGAAGGACGATTTATACCCCGGGCTACACAATCTGCATGTATGCCATCGCCTCCACACAATATGTATTGATAGAATAGAACATGGAGCTGAAGCAGCTCTGATATACAAAGTATTGACATACTTGATGTCTTAACCATTACTTTGATGAGGATCACTGGTCAACTGCGGATCTTAGTGTAATGAAACGTGAGATGGTTAAGCAGGCGCTCTCTAGTTCTAAAATTAGTACAGAGCCTTTCACGTCTATAACATGACCACCGCGAATATTCTCCAACTTCATTTTTCACATTTGCCAGTATTTTGGATTTTCCTAGTTAGATTCTTCGTTAACAACATGAGTCTCGCGTCTTTAAAAGTCTAGCCTTACATTTGGCTGCTTGCTAGCATGGATTTGGCCAGGAACACATAGGTACACGCCGCATAAAAGATTTTCCGACGCATCAACCATTTCATCGGACGAGCTTTTACAAGCATTCGTTGGGCTCCAGAATGGCATACAAGACACGGAAAAATAATAAGTAACAATGGCTAAATTAATATTTACGCCATGGAGGGAGCTACCAGAGCTTATTGCTGTTCGAGACCAGTTCTATCCCTCGTCTTCCCAGGATGGACCTGATATGCGTGCCCATGCATGTGCGACGGTATGTGACCTTCTCTCAAATCTGAGCTCTTGAAGGCTACTGACTGGACCTATAGGTTGGAGCATGGAAACTTCGAGGGAATTTGCCTCATTCTGTAGAAGCTACAGCGCTGCTGACGGATGCTATTCTTCATGACGACGCTAGCAAAAATTCAATCTTTTCCATCAGGGCTACTTACTCCGCTGCGTTCTGTCGGTGCGTGCATCCGATAGCCTGATGTTCCCAATGTTCAAAAAGAAAAATTTTCTGATATGTTGAAAACAGATTCGTGACTGGTCTGGTCGACTCTAAGCTTCACGGGCAGAAAAAGACTATGTTCCAGAGGGCTATTGATCTTGGACTACCGGCATCGTTCGTGGAACTGCGCCATGAGGCAACCCATCGTGATCTACCTTCTCTGGTTGTGTTGCGAAGTGCGGCACAGAGATCATTGGAGTGGCTCTGGGGTTATTACTGGGCGCGAATAGACCTCCCTGCTACTACTGGCCCTTCTAATACTACTCTGAAGGGAAGTCCCGAGCAACTGAAACTTTCTATACGAAGAGATGTAGAGGATATCAAAAGGCACCTTGATGAGGTGGAACCTTCCCGGAAGAGGAAGAAAATTCAACATGACTACTACCCGACAGCAGCGCGGCTGGTCTCAATATGTGAGGATCACCCCGACGGGCCTGTTGCACTGTCACAAGCATTACTGGAAGGGAAAGCATTGGTAGCCACAGGACGAAGGTTAGTAGTGTCTATTTGCTCAGAATAAGGAATATACTAACTCGCGTGCTAATAGACTCGGAACTCCTATGGATGAAGTGTTTGAGAAGTGGGATCCAGTTCTGCAAATAGTGGCTGAGAAGAGCGCATTATTCCTGACCACTCTGACTGAAGAGATGGTAAACGAGCACTCCGCAGGTAACCTCTCGGATGACTCGTACCTTGAAGGAACTTATATGTGGCTGGACCACATAATCAACTCCGACACATGGAAGGCTAGCAGGAAGTATCTCTCATTGTCCTATATACGTGCGGCTTGCGATACAAGCGAGAACGCATGGACAAGAAAGCTCAGACAGACTTTACAAAATGGCGACCGTGATTCAGATACGCAAGACATTGAAACACTCCCTGAAGACCAGCCACTTGCGCCTACCGCGATCATCTCAGATCAGGATGAAGCAAAACGCATACTGAGCAGCCACGGATGGGACGTAGTGGATACTTGGAGGAGCGAAGCAATTGGTGTCGTATGAACTCTTACAATCAAAGCGGACTATTAATTATGCCTTTTTGAACGCCATCTTGTGATGTAAATAATAGTGACCATTGGTAAATCATATGTTGATATAGATCACGTGATCACGTTACATAAGGTTGCCATCATTACCAATCCATAAATCCCCAACGGCATCCCCGCGTTGTCATCCATTTGCGACGATTGTACACAGGCCCATGAACTTCGTTAAAGTAGTTCGACCACTGGTTAGACTCAGTCAGCCAAGACTAACAAGAACCATGCATATCGAGTCGATTCCTATGTGTGAGTGCCTTCTAGTAAGCTCGTATATGCTTTATTTACCCAAGTACTGATAGATGACTAGGGACCGGGAAGGGCAACAACTATGCCTACCTGGTCACTGATGAACCTACGAAGGATTCAGTTATAATAGATCCGGCAAACCCGCCAGAGTAAGTATATTTACTGCAGCTTTCATGAGGTATTATCTAATAACCGTATAGGGTTACGCCGGTCTTGAAATCACAGATCGATTCCGGCAAGATCAATCTGACAGCGATTGTAAACACCCATCAGTATGTAGCCGACTCCCATAATATTTGTGGATTCAACTAACCGCTGAAAAGCCACTGGGATCATGCTGGTGGAAACGATGAGATTGTATGCATGCAACATCCTCTGTGGACCAACATAATGCTGACCATTACTAGCTTAAAGCATTTGGAAAACTCGCCGTTATTGGCGGCAGGGACTGCAAGTCTGTGACGAAGACGCCAAAGCACGGAGAGACTTTCAAGATTGGTGAACGTATCTCTGTTAAAGCACTACACACACCCTGTCATACGCAGGACAGTATTTGCTATTTCCTCGAGGATGGTGATCAGAGAGCCGTGTTCACTGGTGATACGCTTTTCATCGCAGGTAAGGATGCAGATGTAGTTCGCGTACTTTTAATACATCATTAACTGGCTATCATAGGCTGCGGGCGATTCTTCGAAGGCAATGCGAAGGAGATGCACAAAGCCCTGAACGAAACTCTTGCAGCTTTACCGGATGATACAAAGGTCTATGTAAGTATCTCTGATGTTCGAGCGAGAGGTTTCAGAACTAACAATATCTAGCCTGGACACGAGTACACGAAATCAAATGTCAAGTTCTGCCTTGCTGTTTCCCAATCCGAGCCGATCAAGAAGCTAGAAGCCTTTGCTGCACAAAACCAGCAGACTCAGGGTAAATTTACTATTGGAGACGAGAAGGTATGTTCAAATTTAGTGCATATTTAGACCCCAAGCTGATCGGGATAGCTTCACAACGTCTTTATGAGAGTCAACGTAAGTTCCACTACATTCCATGGCATGTTAGTAGCCGTGTGCTAATCACACCGAGTAGGATCCGGTCATTCAGAAAGTCACAGGCAAGACGGACCCCGTGGACGTGATGGCCGCTCTCAGAGAGATGAAGAATTCCATGTAAAATCCTTTCGCAAAGCTTTACATATGTGAAACTGAGTCTGTATTCCTTGGTAGACTACTATATCTGTGTGGCATTGATATATAGGATGTAAAGGTGCTTGCATGTTGCTTCTTACTTTAGCGAGGTGATGCGGTGTTGAAGAAGGCACGAGAAGAGGACCGAGGGTGATGACATGGGATCGAAGTAGACGCGATCTGACTCACGTCAGAAAATGTGCTTAGAGAGTTGCGATTTCAAAGAAGCCGTTGTATTAATTGTGGCTAGTAGCTTCCTTGAAGTCGTGGATCTGCAGTAAATATCAACCACGGATTTTTCTTTGTAGCTTCTATACCGTGACTTTCATGTTTTTATGGATAACACATGTGTAGCCTCATACGGTATGATCATGAGATCCCATATCTGCAAACCTTGGAAGTTCATATATGCCGTCAGCATCATGATTGGTAATCCACGCAGTTGCGTTCCGCCTAGAGATGAGACACGTCTCTATTCGAGACTTCCCTAGCTCTTTGTAGCCGCCTACTACTAGCTTTGTAAAATAACCAGTGTCGGTTTTCTCGGGATGTGGAATCATCGAGGAAGCTTCACTGATGATTCCACATAACCCACGTGAAGTTCTAATTTGTAAGGTAGTTTGTATTACGCCATTCGAGTAGTCCCTGCATCATCGTTCAATATAGGATTAAGCTTCAGAATGGCAGAGAGAACCAAGGTGTATAAAAGGATGCTGACAACCCACGTAGATTGCAACATCAACATCTCAAATATTCTTCTCTTGTGCATCTTAGCTTATTCACTTGCGTGATGGCCTTGACTCAGACCAAGAAAATCCTCCTATCAAGCGGAGTTAATGTATTCTATCGCGAACAAACTCCTTCTCCAAATTCTCCAGTTATACTACTCTTTCATGGCTTCCCTTCATCTTCTCACCAATATCGCAACTTAATCCCTCTCCTGGCTAGCAAATACCGAGTGATCGCCCCTGACTTTCCAGGTTTCGGATTTACTGAGGTCCCTGCCGACTTCGAATACACTTTCGAAGCGTTAACCACAGTTACTGCCGATTTCCTCGATGCTTTATCAATTTCCGCATTCTCCGTCTATATATTCGACTACGGCGCACCCGTAGCATTCCGTCTCGCACTACAACGACCTAATGCCATCAAAGCAATTATCTCTCAGAATGGAAATGCTTACAAGGAAGGCCTCGGTGACGCATGGGCTCCTGTAAAAGAGTTCTGGACTAGTGAAAACACACCACAGGATCGCGCAAAGATTGAAAGCGCATTGCTAAACTTCGATATGACAAAACTGCAATACACCCAGGGGACTGCCGACCCAAATAGTATCGCGCCAGAGTCCTATTATCTCGACTACGCACTCATGGAACGTCCTGGAAATAAAGATATCCAGCTAGATCTTCTGAGAGATTATCGTCATAATATTGCTCTTTATGACCGGTTCCATGAGTACTTCCGTGAGTCGCAAGTTCCGCTGCTCGCTATCTGGGGAAAGAATGACTTCTTTTTCATTCCTCCGGGAGCGGAGGCTTTTAAGAGGGATATTCCGAATGCTGAAGTCAAGTTTCTTGATGCTGGTCATTTTGCTGTTGAGAGCGACACTGCTGTGATTGCTAAGGATATAGTGGACTTCTTGACCAGGAATAAATTGTGAGCGTCAACTGGAGCTTTCGGTTAAGATATTATGTAGTATGGAACGGTGCGAAATTATTTGACATGAGATACGAAAATCCTTGTTGCGATAAAAATTAAAAACACAGGCACATTCAGTGGTTTAGCAGTTCTAGTTGATATCTTCTGTATTTATTATGCAGGTGCGGTCTATTATCGGATGTTGTAGACAAAAGCCATGCTAGGACAGCACTGCACGTTCAGCATGAAATGAACTTGTCTTAATAGGAAATGGTAGCATGTATTTTCCAACTTCCTATCATCTAACTATCGAATATTTGACTTCAAGGAACCTAACCTTACGAATGGCACTTATGCATTGTCCCACGTCTACTTGTTGGCGAACTAGCTTTTACCCCTCTTAACGAATAGCCTAGATGTTCGATCGATGACAGCTGCCAAGACTTTGAACTTGCGATCCTTGAAAATGAGATAGTATCATGGTTCATAGTCATCGGTCATCAGTGGAGCGAAGAAGAATCGGATAACTTGAGACTTTGTTGATTTTCCGCATCAAGGTGACGTCAGGTATATCGATAAAATAATATTCAAATAAAACGCCCTCTTTTACACCTTTTGAAAAGCATCCTGGAAATTGTCTTAAGTTTTATATCTTCCCCCCTGTATCTCCACCTTATTTCCCATCGAGGGCCAAGCGGAGCGTCATCCACCATGTCGTGTAGTTCGCATACCAATAAAGACCAAGACTTCCCCGTGATGGACAACGGAGCAGCAGGAGAGCCCCTCCGGGCAAAACACCGCGTTCTAGAAACGGGTGCTGGGATAGTCCAGGATTTCCAACCTGTAAAGCAGATCTGTGCTTTTCTCAACGCTTTTCATATCTATGCGGATGATCCATCACGGTGTGTAGAGGCGAACCATTACTGTTCTCATATCACCGAAGGTGAGCAAACGAGGGCCAAAGGAGAATCGAGGCATAAATATGGACTACGAGAATTGTTATTCTAACGATTGGATCCTACTTTGATAGATCTTCGGCAGTGCTTGATATATGATTCTCCCAAGCCGAATGCTAGGCTTATCGGCATTGAATACATGATCACTCCCCGGCTGTATGAAACGCTTCCGCGCGAGGAGAGGAGGCTTTGGCATTCTCACGAGTTTGAAGTGAAGAGTGGTATGCTGGTCATGCCGGTCCCACAGGGTATGTAGCGTGAAATGCGATATGGACTGAGCGATATATACTAATTCCATCACCAAGGTGTCCCCGAAGCAGTCTGGAACAAGGCAGAGACGTCAGAAATGGAGGAGGTCATCCCTCTGTACGGCAAGACATTCCATTTCTGGCAGATAGATCGGGGCGATACGGTGCCTCTAGGCATGCCGAAGTTGATGGGAAGTTTCGTTGACGAAGACATGGCCAAGAGGACATGTCCCAGTTTCGAGAAGATGCTTGAGGACCGCGATCAAAGGTTCAACGTCGACCGCAAGGATAAAGCTAAGTCGAGGGAATACATTGAAATACCAAAAAAGCACCCGGGTCAGTCAATACGCCATTGCACATTACATACAAGCTACTGGAGAGCGACAATATAACTGACGAGACTACAGATGCCGATGGGTTCTGGGAGGACCAGGATAAAAAAGCAAACAGATCATGAAACACATCATGGATTTGTGCAATGATCCCAAACGAAATTGATTTCGTGAGTGTTTTATATTGAAACGATATCTTGATAATTGCTACTCGAAATCTAAAAGCTATAATATTTGATTGATGTCTCCCACCCACAACCTCTCAGCTTCCCACGCCCATAGTTAAATGGGGTAAAAGCTGAGGATGGCGTTCGGGGATATCTCGCCACATTTGTGGTTAGTCGAGACGTATAATTCTAATCTTGCTTCACTGTCCACACTTGCTCGTCCTGGTGTTTAATTTCGGAAACGGCAAGCTCTAGCATTTTTAGAAGCGAGTACCACATATATGGCACAGAAGGGGAAGGGATTCGAATAAAGCAAGTACAAAGACAAATAACAAGAGAACAGATAAGCCAGCGACTGAGGTAATATTAGCAGCAATTGAGGGCTGAATTTTTCAGGAGATCACTTAGGTAGCCGGGTGAAGCGCAGCCATTATGCACAGTATCGACATAAGCCCGGTCCATAGTCTAGACTCCAAGGGAAATTGTACTGGACCGTATTGATCCAGCATCAGCTGTGTTGCAGATGATTTGCCCTTTCAGCGGACATTCGTGTGAAAGAAAAAGAGAAAAGGAAATTGACGAGAAAAGGTAACTTAAGGCGCCCGCACTAGCCGAAGAGCTCCATTGTCACGTGATATTATCGCTTCCGCGCTTTCTCCGCTCTCCCTATGAGCTATGGGAGAGTTCTGGTATACGAAAGACAGAGATCCTCAATTCGTACGAATGGAAGGTATCTTCCGACAGTTACTGCGGCGGACCACGCCCGGTGCGGTCTTCCGTCTGGGCCTTGACGGGCTGGGCATCTTCTGCGCCTGTACGCTGATCTGGGAGAACTTCTTCACTGTGCAGCTCAGCGAGGGCCCGTCAATGTACCCAACATTCAGCGCACGTGGTGATTACCTCCTCATTTCACGAATGCATAAACATGGAAAAGGAATTGAGGTTGGAGACGTGGTGCGATTCTACCATCCCACGTTTCTAGGCGTTAATGGGGCAAAGAGAGTGCTGGGAATGCCCGGGGATTTCGTGTGCAAGGATCCAGCTTTCAGTACGGAGGTTGGGACGGAGAATGAAATGATACAGGTTAGACCACTCCATTTTATTATTTATCATGCGTCTCGGGGGATCAAAACTCACTCGATATTGCGGAGAATAGGTCCCTGAAGGACATGTATATCTAGCCGGAGATAATCTTCCTTGGTCGCGAGATTCGAGAAACTACGGACCAGTACCTTTGGGCTTGGTGAACGGAAAGATCATTGCTCGGGTCTGGCCGCCATCGAAGATGCAATGGGTCGCCAATACATTGCAACCGGCTCAGTTTTCGGACGATTGAGTGCCATTGGCCACGAAGATACGGTGTACAATACAGACACACAAAACTATAAGGAATTGGCTTGGAATGGAGGCGTTTTGGAGTATTTGAAGAAGGGAAAATAGGTGTATATTCATACATATCAGTTGTACAGTACAATGCATTGCCAATAACGAGCTCACTCCGAAAGGCACATAACATGTCCATTATCGGAACGTTGAAGGGTTCCTTCTCTTATAAGGAAGAGGCTCGACCCTCTTCCTCCGGAGCTCTATATCAGTTCCCTCAATTCCAAGTTGTTCCATAACCTGCGCAGTTCCCTCATCCCACTTGTTTCGGAACAAGTGGGCGCCGATGGCCTTCAGATGGTACCTGGCCTGGAGAGTACGGAGGCGCATGTCATCACGGCTCATCTCTCTCTCCTTGACGGCGGCAAAGTCAAGCGGCTTGTTGTCCTTCTGTTCCATAACGAAAAGGGAAAGACGATGGTACGGGCTTCCCTTGAGGGCGGTCGGAGGCAGCCATGGAAGAACCACCTGCGAATCTTGCGCAAGTTTGGCGAGATCAACGTGCGTAGCGGTGGGCGAAATCGGAACGTTGACGGCAAGATAGTGGAATTTATAGTCGAAGCCATTCTCCTCGATATTAGGAACGTCCGGGTCGACGACTGCGATGGTCACAAGCTTTTCGCCGCGGTCAAATGACTGGATGTTCAGTTTCGGGGGAGAAACGCTGACGCGGGAGTCCACGAATTCACCAGGTTGAACGGCACGTCTGTTGAAGTATAGCTTTACATCCACTGTAGGGTCGCAGTGAGGGAGAACATCGGGAATGACCTTCATCTGCGTAATTCTCTGGACGAGGATCAGGCGTCGATACTCTCTCCACTTCCGGTCTGCTAGGTATCGGTAGATGGGCTTGTTCATGTCTCCTGCACGCATATAATCAGTGAAAGAAATTCCAAATGGGGATGTTATCAATTCCTACCTTCTCCATCTTCAAAACGTTTCTTGACCATTGGGTCATTGATATCTGCGAGAATCTTTAGATGCTCCAGGTGATGTTCCATCGCCTTCAGTCTTGAATTCTTGGACAATTCCCCTCCAGCCTCTTCAGCAGGCTTCTCCCGGAGCCTGGCTATCCTCTCCCTCTCAGTCTCAATCTGCTTGAGTTTTTGCTCGCGATCCGCGAGGAGGATCTTTCGTGCATCCTGGAAGCATTGGTACGGAAGCTGTTCGAAAGGGATGTTGGCAGAGTCCTGCAACGCAGCACGACGACGACGAGATCCGATCGGAGAGACACCGGATCTCAGCAATTTTCGTTCAAGTCGAGGGCTTGTAACGAGGGACGGATCAGGCGCCTTGTAGAAGGGCTGCTTTGCAGACTCGGCCTGAGCTTCATCTCGCGCGGACGCTGTCGAACCAAAGGCGCGCGTCGACTGGAGCTGGACGACGGGAAGACTTCTAGCGTAGGTCGTCCGTAGACATTGAAGCAGCGGCTTCGAAGCCAGCTCGCAGTGAGACATGGCGCTGGGGGTTGTTGTTGGCAGTCGAAGATGATCGAGACGTTCCCCGGCGGAACTTTTTCAGTCGTGCTGCCAACCGACTCGGCGCCTTGGGATTGAGGCTCCGCTAGCGCAAAACCACCCCGATCTCCGAACTCAACCTGACTTTTGCTTCTCCAGCGTTCGCGTTCAGCAGTGCCATTGCGATCGTTGAACGTCTGTCACAATGTTTGGAAACAAGGCTCTTCGGGGGCTGAGCTCCCTGGTCAGGGGCTCAAATGGTTTGATTCATGGTCCGGAGACTGTGACGGTAAGGATCCCAATATTTTTTTTCTGACCGACATCTAACAACAGCCAGCGGTGCCTTGCATCACGATCGATGGCTACAGAAGCCCAAATATCATCAGAGACGACTACTACACAAAGTGGAATTGTGATCCCGAAGGCAACATGGAGCCGTCCTCCGGTCCAGGCCACGCTCTATGCGTTCCCTTCGATGGAACCCCTTCGTTACGTCGAATACCCCCAAAACCATCTTCTCATGCCGCTCCGAAAAGATATTCTTCATCGCGCCGTCATCTACGAGGGTGATGCCACTCGACAGGGTACAGCAAGCACAAAATGGAGAGACGACGTCCGCGGAAGCGGGAGGAAGCTACACCCGCAGAAGGGTACTGGCCGAGCGCGTGTTGGAGACAAGAAGTCGCCTATTCGAAAGGGTGGTGGTGTCGCTTTCGGTCCTCACCCCAGGGATTTCTCCAGTGGGTTGCCCAAGAAGATTTACGACCAGGCCTGGCGGATAGCCCTCAGCTACCGGTTCAAGCGGGGCCAGCTGATCATCGTCGACGATGAGATGTCGATTCCCGACGATGCGACGCCACACCTTATCAAAGAGATTCTCAAAGTCAACCGATGGGGTCGGGAGCATGGTCGGTCGACTCTCATCACGGACAAGAGAGACGACCTCCTGTTCAGCGCCGTTGAGGAAGTTGGAGAACACGCTAAGATCCTTGACCGGGATGATGTGGATGTCAAGGACCTTCTGGAGACTGGAAGACTAATTATCGAGAAACGGGCATTGGATAAGCTTCTGGCAGAGCATTCGAGGGATTTGCGCACGGAGCCTGCAAAGGCTCGTTACTAACTGCAATGCATGTACAATAACATAGCGATGGGATGATTTCCACCCCATTTCACATTCTAGATCTTGTATCAAATAACGTCACCACGCCTTTCTTTATCCTTTTGATCAGTTAGACTGGCCTGCGCTGTGTTGGAGAGTAACGTATGCTGGTCGAGACCGGGTGTCGGGAAACGGCAGATACCTGTATCAGTAACCTAAGTACAAGACGGAGATTTTCTAACAACGTAAAACCTCTGCAATTCCAGATACACCAGGATATAATACCATTATCGAACTGCAGCCACGCAAAGGTCGCTGGCTGAGTTCTCTACCTCGGACGTGCCACCGCCCGCTTGTCGGAAAATCAACTGAAAACTCCGAGGTCAACCGCCGGCAACTCAAGCTGTGCGGAGAGACTTTTTGAGCCCGTGTAAGCCGAAGCATCAAGCAAGGTCACATAAGTTGCCGACCCGCGCGATCCTCCAGATACCCTTTTTGAAGTGTTATCAAGGTGCCGTGTTGCCATTGATGTTACTTCGACCCAGCTGTTCCCGATTGCCTACGCCGCTGAGCTGGTTCTCGCGGTCAACGACGATGCCTCTGCGCGCCAAAGTGACCAACCCAGCTTTTGCTGGCTCTGCTAGGGTACGTCGAGAGTTGGGCCTCTGACGGGAATTATTACTGATATCTTATACGATAGATGGCGTCCACGACACCTGAGCTTCCGAAGGAGCTTCCTGGCGATGAGCCCGACGATGTTCTCTTCAACTCTCTTTACGGTGTCCGCATGGTTGAGCTTAACCGACCCAAGAAGCTCAATTCCCTTAATGGTTCGATGGCGCGCAAGATCCTCCCTAGACTGAAGGTAGACTACTTCTGGAATGACTGCTGGTGATAACGTGCTAAATGGTGGACTAGGAATGGGAGAAATCTCAGCTGGCAAATATCGTCATGGTATCCGGTGCTGGAAACAAAGCTTTGTGCGCTGGAGGAGATGTTGCTGCGCTTGCTCTGCAGAATGAGCAGGGTCCTGAAGGCCAGAAGAAATCGGCAGAGTACTTCGGACTCGAATATCAGCTTGACCACATCATCGCTACCTATACCAAGCCGTACATTGCAGTGATGGATGGAATCACAATGGGAGGTGGTGTCGGTCTCAGCGTCCACGCTCCATTCCGGATTGCTACCGAACGCACTCTCTTCGCCATGCCCGAGACGACTATTGGTTTCTTCCCCGATGTTGGTGGTTCTTTCTTCCTACCACGTCTAGACGGTGAGACGGGAACATACCTTGCTTTGACCTCTGAGCGCCTTTCTGGCGTCCAGGCATTCTATGCTGGAATTGCTACCCACTACTTGGACTCCAGCGTTCTCAGCAACCTGACTGCTCGTCTTTCTGAGTTGGTGTTTAAGGACTACGCCTCCCTCCCCGAGCGTCTGGACCTGGTAAACAAGACCATCGCAGAGTTCTCTACCGGTCTGCCATCCATCCAGCAGGAGCCGATCAAACTCGCCGGAAATCTCCGCAAGGCTATTGACCGCTGCTTCAAGTATAACACCATGGAGGAGATCTTCAAGGCTCTCGAGAACGAGGAAGAACAGAAGGAGTGGGCTCAAAAGACACTCGAGACGCTGTCCCAGCGCTCTCCGACGTCCCTCAAGGTGACTCTGCGCCAGCTCCGCCTGGGCAAGAAGTGGTCTATCGCCGAAACTTTCCAGAGAGAGCACCATATCGCCGCACAGTTCATGAAGCACCACGACTTCGTCGAGGGTGTCAAGGCCCGTCTGATGTCTAAGCCTCCTGCTACTCCCAAGTGGCAACCTGCTACCCTGGCTGAGGTTTCCAACGAGGCCGTTGAGTCTTTCTTCAACATCCCCCAGGGCCAGACCCGCCTGCCGCTCATCAACGACGCTAATTACAACCGTTACCCTCATGCCCACTACGCCCTTCCTAGCGAGAAGGACATCGAGAAGTTCGTCCGCGATACCTCGAAGTCGAGAAAGCAGACTGTCAACGAGTTTGTCGAGAAGTGGGGAGAGAAGGAGGGTGTCCGCGAGAAGGTGGCAGAGGTCCTCGCTCGACGAACAGAGAAGACGGGTGACGGATTGAGATGGATTGAGGAGTAAAAGGCTCGTTTTTGATCTGCTTCATTCCTAGAGGACGTTGATGTTATTTCTGCAAATTTTTTCTATACACATGTATTTCTTAAATCGAATTGCATCCCAACAAGCGAGTTAAAGGAAAACGGCACCTGTCCGTTTTTGCATGGAAACGGAACGCTATCATGGATCTATCCCGCTTGGTCTGTATACAGTACAGTGTCTGCTAGATAATAGGAGTGTCACCATTCACATACCCTGTAATCGTGTATGATGTACAAGAATAGAACATAAATAGCATCATGGTATCTACACTGTCGTGTTATCGCTCAGAAAACAGAAGCTAGCCATCTTCAAGATCCTCTACTAGCGCTTTGATATTTCTACACATCTAATACCTAAGTTAATATATAATTAGAGGATTAGGATCTTCCGTTATGACGATGACACACCATAAGAACAGTTACAGTCCCTGGGATTCAAACCATCAATCTATGCTCTTCGGAATGGATTTAATGGCACATATGCAGACTTCATGCATTTCGGCGCAGCTATTGACCAGTCCCATCAACTAATTGAATTATCTTCCCATATATCGAGTGCCATATCCCGGATATCATTATCTTGGGGCTATATTGATTGATAAGCCCGCGATGAGCAGAGACGTCCATTTTGGGACCCCGCGATGGGACGTTCCTAATCGGGAATGGAGTAGCGAATCTTATCTGCGGCACCAACAGTTTAGTTAAAGGAACTCCCCATAACTATAACTAGAGAAAGCTGGCTCGTTAGTATTAAACTGCCGCTGAAACGATTTCTAGTATATTAATAACCACCGGGAGTCCGACTTCGGCGCAGGCAGGATAGAATTATTGAGGATACCAACAACAACAACAACAACAACAACAACATGCGTCTCCTTCCAGAAGGTGATCTCTCGCGGCTTCTCCGCTCATTGACTCAAGAGCAATGCCATCGTCTTCTTCATGTTCTCACAGAGTCTCTGAGCAGCTTCTCGGCTCAGTCTACTTCAGGTAGCTCAGAGAAGCTGATCCACCAGCCTCTGCGAAGCCACATCGTCACAAAGGGCAATGACACATCCCTATTTATGCCCTCTTCGAATAACGCGACGACGGGAATCAAGATTGTCACAATACCTGGGGATGGAGGCGAAATTGCTGCGGTGATCAACGTCTTCACACCTAATGGTAAGCTGACTGGGCTTCTCAGCGCAGCTGAGGTCACAGCGTTCCGAACCGCACTTGCGACAATGACTCTCTTCACCCGCTGCAGTTCTTTGAAGCGAGAAAATATTGTTATTTTTGGGTCCGGCAAGCAAGCAGAATGGCATGCACGGCTAGCGGTGCTCCTCCTCCCACAGGAAGTCAAAAAGATCACGTTTGTCAACCGTGGCCGGCAAAGACTGGAGCGGATCGAGAAGACACTCTTAGCAGAATTGCGTGAACGCTATCCAGCCCTAAAGACGGACATCTTGGCTCAAGAGGGCACATCGGACTATGCTGAGAAACTCCAGTCGGAACTGGCAGCCTCCGATGTTATATGCTGCTGCACGCCTTCAACTGCACCGCTCTTTCCATATTCCTATCTCAAACCTCAAGCCGGTGAGGTGTCGAAGCAACGCTTCATTTCGTTAATCGGCTCGTACAAGCCGCATATGCAAGAGATAGATACACAAACATTGCTGACATGTGGCGAGAAGATCTATGTTGACTCGAAAGAAGCCTGTCTGGAAGAGTCTGGAGAGCTTATTAATGCCCAAGTCACCGAGGGCCAGCTCATCGAGATTGGCGAACTTTTCGGTCCTGGAAAAGAGACGGGATCGCTCTCTGTTCCTGCTGGGTCCAATGTGGTGTTCAAGTGCGTGGGAATGGGAATTATGGACTTGGTGATTGCCAACACTCTATTGGAAATTTCACGAGACTTGAACATTGGCACGGAGATGGACGGATTTTAGACGAGCCTATTCCTTTATTTATTGAAGTCATCATATTAGAGAACGGAGAACAACATCATAACGCTCACTAAGAATCCTTAACATCTCTTTAAATTTGGAGACATAATACAAAACTTCAAATACGGTACTTTCTCGAGGTCAGAATAAAGACGACTTGACAAAGCACTTCTCCACGTGCTTGATCTTCGCGTGACACAGACTTGTCGAGTCCGGCCAATAGAGCCTACAATTGATAAATCTGCCAGATTAGATTGTTATCTCTAGGAACAAGGATCTCATGTGGCTAAGGTGATCCGTGTATGCCAATGTTCTTATGTCCCCAGAGTGTTAGGTTCATGTGCATGCCTTCGCGGGTGGATAGAGAGACGGCGGCGATATTATTGCGACGATATCTTCATAACAAAGGCCGTTCTGGCCTCTTAAAAGAGGATTTGTCGATTGCAAAGGAAAATCGTTATCTTTGCTTCAATTACTCCTGTCTTGCGCTTATCGAGCCCCTCTACTCCGCAAAGTACGGAATATAGGGAACTATTTACTCCGTACTTGTACTCCGCATAATTTAAGACCCACTACTACACTGTAGTAGATCGCTTTATTGGTCGTTAACCACAAGATCGGCGATCAGAATACTCGGAGCCTCAGCAGATCCGAGTTCCGGCAGAGTAATGTCCTTAAGAGTACTTTAAAGACTGGCATTACTGTTTATGATCGCGATTCTTACACTGTTGAACTCCGCACGGAATCGAACAATCCGGGGTAACCGACATATCTACCTCCCCCATACCGAGGCATCAAATAGAAATATGGCACATGAACACATTCCCTATATCATAGAGAACCCTCAACCGGGTTACATTCTCGTAGAGTCTTTCCCGAAATAGTATTATCCCCACCGCTACCCGGAACGGATCCTTGATCTGTCCCCTTTTAAGTATGAAGCTGAGAACCCGCCAAGGCTGTTTCTGATTCAAAACAGCCAAGGATCCCTTTTTAAACGTTTCTTTTTCTTCTGGGGACGTATGCGACCAGGGCCAAAAACAGAAGAGGAGGGACGGTACATAATAGATAACTATACATCGACACGACGAAACGATCATACACAATGATGATATCCTTATCAATTGCGTTCTTTTTCCTTGCTATCAGCGCATTTTCCGCTCCTCTCGCATCTGCCGGCACCACAATAACGGGGTGCCCGATCCTCTCCACACCCAGCTATGGCACAGAAAACGCCATATTCACCGCCTGCGCCAACACCACGATCCACGCGCCAGCCTCCCTTGTCTACAAGGTCCTCACAGATTTCGACAGATATCACGAATGGAATACATTTGTGGTAGATGTGAAATTGCTCACTCCACCGCCCTACCAGCCAGAGTCGCATATGCGCTTTACCAATGCAGGCCTTTTCCCACCCTCAGATGTCAAGGCTACGAGCTACGAGATCATCACCAGTCTCTCGGAAGAAGACACGACGGCCGTCTGGCGCTTCGATAGTCCAGCGCCGTCTCTCGTGCTTGCAGAGCATGTGTCCCAGATTGTGCCTGTGGATGAGAACACGGCGTGGTATAATAGTTGGGAGACCTATTATCATGCCGTTGGGGGAGTAGCTATTGAGATGACATTGGGCAAGGAGCTCGTGAATGCATTTGAAGTCCAAGCCGGTGATTTGAAGAAGAGAGCTGAGAGTATGGTTTGAGAAATAGCGGCCTGCTTATATATACTCTTGGTTTATCAACGTCTTTGCTTTGGGTATTAACAATGGCAAATATGCTGGTGCTTTACATGATAACATTTGGGTTGGGTTTATCTTCACTGTATCTATTGAAATGTATGTACAAGACTTCTTACTGAGCAGTTATTAATATGGGTTAAAACCGCATTAAGCATTTAATCCACCTCATCAGAATATACTTGGAGTCCTGTTGGCTGGCAATGTACCCTTGTTTGACAATGTCCTTTCGTACGTTAGATCATATATATCCTGGGACGTTCTGTCATAATCTGCCATGATTAAAATAGATTATTAAATATGGTTTCTTGTCAGACTCAGAAATTACCGGGTAAGCGATGTAGTGAAGATTGCAGGTATAATTGAGTGTTGGTTTGAGCGAGGGACGTCGGGCGGTTGAGTTATCGCCAAAACCCGTCTCGTACCACTCATACCACAAATCTTCCGGACGATCGGGTACTTACCCACTCCTATCTACTTTAGTACTACTTAAACGATCCGCCACGGCGAACATTTTGAAATTCCTAAGCATGGCCTAAGACACTATTACTGTATTTACTGCATTATTCTACGCAGACAAAATGCCACCACAGTCAGAAACAGACGAATCGCTCCTCCCCTACAACCTGTCCGAACCTCTAATAATTCCGAACACCGAAGCAGACTCATCCCAAGGATCGCCGAACCATAGAACCGTCTCACGTCAAGGCGTGCGCAGAAGGCTCTATACTTCCCACTTCCTCTCAACATGGAGTTCGCGCATGTTTGAATTTGGTGCGGTTTTGTTCCTCGCTTCGATCTTTTCAGGGACGCTGCTCTATGCTTCTATCTATGCACTGCTGCGGTCGTTGGCCGCAGTCGTCTTGTCTTCGTGGCTGGGCTCGTTGGTTGATCGGTCGAATAGACTTGGCGTTTTGAGAAAGTCAATAGGTACGATTATGGCGATCCTAGATAGAAAGAGGCATGTCACTGACTTTATACTAGTATGGCAGAGGATCCCGGTTGCAGGGTCTTGCTTGTGCTTTATTGCCCTTCTAGCGCCAAAAGGCTCGGCCACAATCTTGCTCTTGTTCTCAATTTCTGCCCTGCTAGCTTGCCTTGAAAAGTTGGCTTCAGTTGTGAATACCGTGGCCGTAGAGAGGGACTGGGTGCGCTAATTCCTCATTATTGGTATAACTTGTCTATTCCTATGCTAATTCTGCACAGGTGATCGTCGTCTCAGATAGTCTTGATCTTCCCAGACAAGGTGAGATTCTGAGTGGTGCCTATATACTGACCTTATTTTCTGACGGAAGTTATTAGAGTTGAATGCATCGATGAGACGCATTGATCTCTTTTGTAAACTGTTTGCCCCTGTTTTTATCTCTCTCGTCGACTGTTTCTCGACAAGAGCTGCTGTTTGGACAGTCTTCTGTCTGAATGCATCTTCAGTGCTTGTTGAGTATCTTGCAATTGCACAGGTGAGCAAGTATACCCGTACGTGGGTCGGTCAATCTAACTTGAGAAGGTTTACAAAGCAGTACCGGAACTTGCACAGAGGCACGATTTAACTTCGGACGGCATCGATACATCGCCAGAGCCGACTGACGAAGGCCTCCTGCAAAGAACAGTGACCTATATCAAGAGCGCCCTACAACCATGGCAGGAATACATAGCCAGTCCCGTATTTCTCCCCTCTTTAGCACTGAGTGTCCTATACCTCACTGTGCTTTCTTTTGGAGCGCAGATGGTGACATATCTCCTGCATACTGGCTTCAACTCCCTTGAAGTAAGTTGCATGAGGATTGGTGCTGTTGTAGCGGAGCTAGCAGGCACATGGGCTGCTCCTTTGGCCATGAACAAGATCGGACCGGTGAGGTCTGGACTGTGGTTCATAAACTACCAGTTTGCCTGCCTTGCAGCATCCGCAGCAGCCTTTTTGTTCCTGGATCCTAGTTCGAGACTGGTTGCACTCTGTCTCATTTTGGGAGTTGCTCTAAGTCGCTTAGGGCTATGGGGATTTGACCTAGCTGTACAGTTCCTGGTTCAGGAGGTACGTCGCAATCTCCTCATTGAAGTCCACCCAGTAACGGTTTATGTTCTCCAGAATACCGACGAGCGTACACGGGCACGCTTTTCCTCCACAGAAATGGCGCTGCAGAATGTCTTCGAGCTTCTGTCTTTTGCGTCCACGATAGTATTCCCTCTTCCGGAGCAGTTTAAGTATCCCGTCCTTATCAGTTACAGCGCCGTTGCAGTAGCAGCAATATGTTTCGCCGTATACGTAAGAAGGGAGCGAGGACATCTCCTGCACACGTCCAAGTGTCTCGGTGGTGACAAACAATGGTCACCTCGTTGGACCAACCAATTCGGAAACAGGACTAGAATGGAAAATAGCTTTTGAAACGGGACCAGAACTTTGTGGCCATTATGATAATGATGTGATTGAATCGATGGGAAGTTGTCCGATAGCTGGTCATATCATAATGAAGAAGTCCGGAAACATCTCTCGTCTAACACATCTCGAATCGGCCAACGCCTTTGACTCATCTTGCCGCCGTGTCATCTCACCTAGAAGCAGAAGAGCCTTTTCTGCGTTTGGATGTCGCGAGGTAACCTCACCACCACTGTCAGCCATGCGCCGGACCTCATTGATTATCCACTGACGCTGGGGGAGTGTTCCTTCGAGACCCGCAATGAAGAGAGGCCACAGAAAGCTGACAGGTAAACACCGGGAGCTGCCCAGCTCGACGGTCGCCAGACGGATGATTTTGTCAACGGCACCTCTTACTCGATCCGTCCGCGGATATATGGCAAAAGCAACACGATGTAGGTAGATAAAGTTGGCTAGAAAGTTGGCGACGTACTGCCTGAATGTGGTGCATATCTCCATCGCAAGAGAACCAGATAGTATCTCGCAGAGGTCTTCAGGTTTGTCGTAAAGATCCAACACCGGTGGTCGTGAGCTCCAGAGAGATTCAAGATCAGCCCCGACTTTGTGGGCTATCTGGAGAACCTCGAACTCATCATTCAGGGTGCCACGACTGCGATGATGAAGATCGATACGGACGATGCGCCGGATGACTTGCTGTGCTTTGACGAAGAAGGTAAAAGCGGGTCCAGCGATCGCATCATAGATCAGATAGTTTGGACTCGATATGGATTTATCGATTTCATTTTCCGCAGCTGCCGCATGTTGGTCCACAACTAAACTCACTTGTTCAGTGTCGATATTCGAGGAGGCTAAATCTCGCAGTTCGACGAGTGGGTCTCCTTCTCTGCCTGCAATGAGAGCTTTCACATCGAGTAGTGAAATCCAAGAAACTAAGAGATGGCCAAGCCCCTTCCATGATTTTGTCTTGTGGTGAAACTTCTTCAGCAGAAGATACGCTGAATGGAGAAAGGAATGACCCGGCCGACCAAGATCTGAAGTCGATAGTAGCTATCATCAGTTGTTAGTAAATTATAAGACAAACAAGCGACGAAGATCATACCTCAGACAACATAAGCAAAAAGACAGCAGCAAATACTTTTCTGAGACTACCGCCATCTATGTCGTCCATGATGTGCGATTGGACCTCAGCGCTCGCATACCCGTAATAAGATGGTGCCCATCTCCATGATATTTCCTCCTGTCGTGACTTGTGAACCTCTGAAAAACAGTAAACTGCATTCATCAGAGGACTAAACCCCCTGGCGAGTGCTAAAAGCGCTGGTCTCGCAAATTTCCATTCAGCATCTAAAGGAACGAAGATCGCAGGAAGCGACTCGATAGATTCAAAGTGCTGCACGAGATGCTCTTCGTATTCAGCCTTTGCTGAGGACCATATTTCAATTGGCCTATCGATTCCTTCCGCACGCGGACTGGCATTGACTGGACTAGGAGAACTGTCGCGTCGCGTATCACTGACCAAAGACGGTACATTCGCAGTTGAGCTAGTGTAGCTCTCCCCGCCACTGCCAAATACCTCTGGGGGAAGAGCCAATGCACTTGATATAGCGCCCTGGTCCAGCGCCTCGTCGCTCAGACCTTGTTGCTTCTGCTCCAACTCCAACGTGATTCCCCCGATGAATTCATGTACGTCGAACCCGGCAGAAAAATTGGGGTTATATGTGTCTGGGCCCCCTATGGATTGGAACAAGTCTTCTGGATTCCGTTCCTGCTCTTGCGTTACTGTGTTAAGAAGTGTCGTCCCCGCCTCTGGTGCTGTCGGAGGGGTAGTATACGCGGCGGTAGCTCTCTGCGCTGCGGGAGCAGTTCGTCTTCCAGTCCGTCGCCGCGGTGTCTCTAACGAAGAACTATATACGCACTGAATCCTTAATCGGGTGCAATGTGAGCAGACTGGTTTCGTTTCGTCGCATCGTACCTTGCGACGTCGACAGGTGATACAGCCGGTCTTTCTTCGGGGCCCGGACCTGCCCATGCCCCGCGGCTCCTGTATCTAATGATGATGGAGTTAGTAAAGCTTTCGTTCTCAAAATCAAAACAAAGAAAACAAAGAAACCACATACCTCCATAATGTCATCGCTATCGTGTTTGGACGGCCGGACAGTGTCAGACGAAAGTCAACGGTGGACGGATCTCGGGGAAGGTGATGAGGCAGTGCCCCACATTGATCGCGTGCTTCAGCGATAAGTTTAATCAACAGTACGGAGTAAATAGTTTAATATCAATCAATCAGTTGTCTGCGCATCCGTTCCTGGTCCCCCGCATTCTCGGCCTTTTTGCTAGCCTATTTTGGGGTTGCTTTCGGGGAGAATGCCGGTAGCCGGTCCCCTATTCCACTCTTTCAGATAAGACAAAACAGAAATGCCCGTAATATTGAGGTGGTGAGAATAATGTTTTTCATGGATTAAATGGACTAGGAATCTCTATTTTCTTTGTGGAAAACGTAGAGTAGATTGTTGAACGTATTCCTACATCTTGTCTCATCTTCAAAATCGCCGCAGTTCGCAGTCGAAGTAGTTCTTAGCAGAAGCAGTAGTCAGCACCATCTACTCATTCTTGTGCGGATCTTGCTAATTATAATAAACCCATTACTGTTTATGATCTCAGACTTGTAAGAAATGATAGTGCTCAATTTGCTTATGCTACACTCGAACATCATGCCGTGGCAATTCAGACTCACTTAGAGCATGATATTTATATCTTTTCTTTTTTCTCAACGTCACTTGTCCATCCTCCATTTGTCGATCCTTTATGTATAAGACCTGAAACCATCTGAACCCCTAGGTTATGGGCCATTATGACAGCTGGTCGTGTATCTGAACTACAGCCAAAGCCGAGGATCTTTGTAGACTGAGCAAAAACCCCCAATATCGGCCTTTCTTAACCAATCACTCAAGTAAAACAGATCCCACAAGCAGTCCCGCGGCCATACCAACTCGCACAGCAAACTTTCCATCAACCGCATTGAGCTTCCACGGATGCAACAGCACTCCCGCAATCAGCGAAAGCAGCAATGTTACTGCTGCAAATCTCGTAGATGAGAATAATAGCCCCGTGCCAGAAACAACCTCCACGATCGCGGTGGTGTAGTAGATCCAGATTGGATGGGTTTCTAAATACTCGTTGCGCGCCTTTTCCCATCCGTAGAGTTTCCGAGTTCCGACTATAAGGAAGAAGGTACCGAGGATGCGGCCGAGGATCGTTGCAGAAATTATATTAGTCATGATTAGGGTGTTGTTTTGACTTGTTGAAGGGAATAAAATAATTGTATAGGATTATTTTTCCAGCACGGATTGTCGAGTTGATTTGAAAGCCTTGATTGACTTGTTTGTTATAAGTAACTACAATGGTGGATGAGTCATTTGTGACCGGGTTTTCGGTGAGAGGATGGATCGGAATGTGGTAATATCCCACGAATAGTTCATGGATCAATATAATCAAGTAACGAATCAGAATCTGTTTCCTTTTCAAACCGAAACATTCTGTGTGTTGGATTAGCGTATATTTCTTCTACCTTCTAGTCACGTAGGTGGTCTATGTACTAACGTCTCTCGTAACCTGCGCATGTTGTAGATTGGGTTTCTATACAAGAGACACAGATAGAATCGGATATAAAGTTCGTGTCTGGAGATGAATGATTGTACTCTTTTCTCTAGACTTGTAATAGGGAGATATTTATTCAAGAAAAGCTACCTATGGGTCCCAAGGTCCTTGTGCCCGCTCTCCAGTGAGAAGAATGGGATCCGAATTCTTTTGCACAAGAAGGATGTCTTCATGTCGGACACCAAATTCATCAACTAAATATATCCCAGGCTCAGAAGTGAATGCCATCCCTGTCTCCAGGAGAGTACGAGTATTCCCCTTGTTAAGGTAAGGGCTCTCGTGCGCTACAGTATGTCAATTATCAGCTTTCTGAAAGTTGGACAGTATAACGTACCTTTGATGCCGATTCCATGACCCACGCGATGCGTAAAGGCTTCTCCATAGCCAGCATCTGTGATCACGCCTCGTGCTGCCAGGTCAACACTAGCTGCACTTGCACCGGCTCGCATTTGATGAATCGAGGCGGTCTGAGCCTCAAAGACAATATCCCAAACCTATGACATAGGGTTAGCTTCGCAGACAAACCGTCTTATAGAAGAACTCACCTTCAGTTTCTTTTTCAATTGAGGAGAAAGATCATGCAAAACTGTTGGCTTCTTGAGAAACGGTGGGAAGAAGGTACGGCAGATATCAGAAGAGTAGCCGTGAAGATGTGCCCTGCAAAGCCATATTGATTAGATAAACTCTCCCAGATGCAGATGCAGAGTTAGCTTGTTAACGGACCCGACGTCTATCAGGACGAACGTCTCAGATTCAAGGACTTTTGTTCCATTGGTACCACCATGTGGATTAGAGGCGTTTTCATCTGTTAGAGGTCAGACGACATGTGCAAAATCTGTTCTGCGGGCTGCTAGCTTACCGAATAGAACAATATCGAAGAATGGCTCCATTCTAGCTGCTCTAATGGTGTTGTCTAGCACCTCCATGATCTGGTTCTCTGTTAAGCCTGGATAAAGGCCTGATTTGGCATGTATGTTAGCGACTGTCCCATTAACTATAGTCTTGTAATCAAGACAACTGACATTTCCTCATCTGCCTCACTGCCTCGACCGTGCCAGTATTGACAGCTTGCAGGATATCGACCTCTTCCTGGGACTTGGTTTGTCTGACAGCCTCAACCCTGCCACCTAGCCCGATGACATCAAACCCTTCCCGCGAAAAACCGCGCTGGATGAAGTCTCTCATCTCTTCGTCCACCATTAACCTGGGGGTATGATCTAGATCTTCAAAGATACCGGAGGACCTCAAAGTCGCGTACGGACTCCAGTGTTCTTCCCATGGAATAATCTGGATTGGCTCCGCAAAGGGCATACTCAACAGACGAGCTCTTTCCGCTTCAAATGACGGGCAGAGGAAAGTAGTGTTAGACACAACTTTTCCGCTGCCTGGCTCAATTGTTGGTCTCACCACCATCACAAACGGCCTTTCTTCAGGCTACATTGACATTAGACAACGTGTATATCTGTTGAATAGAATAAATGATACTTACTTCCCACACCTCCCATTCCGCTTGACTGACATTGGCATAATATTTGAATGTATAGCCCGGCTCAATCAAGAAAGCATCTGCCCCATCTTCTACAAGGGCATTTGCCAAGCGATCTCTGCGAGACTGGTATTCCGAAAACGAGACTGGACCAACATCTTTGAGGAAGTATAGATCCGTGTCAAAGAGGTTCTTGATTGAGCATTGTTGAAAAGACTCCAAGTCCGGAGATGAAAGTGGTTTTAACGCCGACTGGTCAATTGATACCCTGGTTGACTCATGGTGTGTTCTAGCAAAATCTGAAAATGGAGCCTGGATTCATGTTACTACATAAATACTTTCTTTTTTTTCTTTTTTTTTTTTTTTTTTTTTTTTTTTAAATTG
>JAPVCB010000032.1:1862485-1921797 GCA_029606185.1 Paecilomyces formosus
TCTGTACTTACCCCTTGATAAACTCGATAAGCAAGCCCGATAAGCAGAAAGGCGGCCAATAAGTGAGTCAAGTGACAAGCAGAGACCTTATTCGTCGTTCTCTTATTATGCAGGAAAATATTTTCTGGAGTCTCGGTCAACGCTGACCCCTGCTTTAACGAAGGCATATCGTTCGACCGTTGAGGGAAGTGATTGCGCTCTATGTAATAAATGGACCATATAAAGATTCTTATGGAATCAGACAATGCACATCTCATCAACTTAAAATAGTGCTAGTGGAAGCCGGGCAATTATAAACGGGCCATTCGCGTGCATATCAATAGTTGATTTGGTATGCGTCGAGATTGTCTGAATCGCACGCGTGCACCTGCCTCAGGCGGGAACCCCGCTGTCGGTCTCTCCGCCATCCCTGCAACTCAGAACAGAGTACCCAGTTGAACGCCACTCAATTACCGCGACAGCGAAAAGAAGCAATCCTGGCTACTGAAACAGTAGGGATTCAGGCAATTCAAATTGTAAAGATCAAACGGCATCTCAGGGCAGAGAAAAGAAACAGAAAAACAATCCCTTTCCAACAGAATAGCAAACTACCTATCTTATCTTCTCACTTACCTAGGAGACTAAATATTTAGCGTCTCATTATAGAGATACCCCGCGGGATAATATATCCAACTTTGACAGCTTAAGCAAGCTCAATTTCTGGAAATAGGCTAGAGACCGAGCCGTCTTATCTGCAGCTCTGGGAATGGCATGTCGGCAACTGCCGATGAGTCCAAGCATTTATACACGCATCTCATATATAGAGACATTAGAATGAGCAAAAATACGCACGAATGTTATGAGATCTCTGTTTACAACTAATCATGTCGACTGGAGACGACTCAATTGAGATTACGAACGTACCGCGCCCTCCCGATGAGAAGAGAATAGAGAATGATGTTACAGTCACCTCTGAAGGCTCACTTGGGGATGGAGAAAATGTACTCCAAGCAAATGACAACCGGCCATCGAAGGTGTCGACTGTTCTCATGATCATCTTCTCGGCCCTCGCGATCGGTTCCGATGGATTCAACGCATCAATCATCGGTAACGTCGAGCTTGTCATGGGAGTCATCTATCCAGACTCTCTCACAACATCAATCGCCTCACGACTATCCAATGCTTTCTTGGTCGGCATGATTGTGGGGATGCTTTCATTCGGCTACATCTCAGATAAAGTGGGACGACGGGCTGGCGCGGTCCTGACTACTTTGATCCTGGTCGTTGGAATAGCCTTGAGTGCTGGTGCTAGTGGTGTAACGCAGAAGGGTATGTTCTGGATGCTTATTATTGCGCGTGGCATTGCTGGAGTAGGAGCTGGAGGGTAAGTCGATGCCATCTTCTGGGATACTATTATTTCTACGTTGGATAGATGAGAGACCCGTGCCTTCTTGCCCCTAGCTAACGCTAACTACAATCCTAACAGAGAATATCCCGTAGCAGGTGCCGGTGCTGCAGAAGCAACTGATGAAGAGTCCAAGACCCGCGATCACAGAGGGATTATCATGGCTATAATCTCAGATGCGGGATCGTCTCTTGGGTGGGCATTTGGAGCACTTGTTCCCCTCATCTTGCTGCTTTGCTTTCACCAGCAAGTAAGACATTATGATGCCATATGGCGCATATCTCTAGCGACGGGCGTTATACCGCCTCTATGTATCTTCTGGTTTCGATACAAGATGATGGCCAGCACAGCCGAGAGGAAGAGTTCCATGAGAAAACAGAGAATACCATATCTGCTGGCTGTCAAGAAATATTGGAGACCTATGCTGGGATGCTGTACATCTTGGTTCCTGTAAGTTCCCCTCGGGGGCCTTATTATAAACAAAGACAGATGTTGTAGATAAATGACTAACATATATGTCAGATATAACTGGATATCCTACCCTTTCGGCCTATTCTCTTCTACAATTGTAGACCGGGTGAACCCCTCATCGTCTCTTGTCCTTAACATGGCTTGGGGAACCATCATCAACTGTTTCTATATCCCTGGTGCATTCATTGGAGGTTTCATCTCGGATCGAATCGGACGAAGAAAGACCATGGCCCTAGGCTATACCCTCCAAGCCATTCTGGGGTTCATCCTCGGGGGAGCCTTAGGGCCAATCGAGACGATACTTCCCCTCTTCATAGTTCTATATGGCGTTTTTCTCACGTTAGGTGAAATTGGACCCGGAGCTACTATTGTCGTGACCACGACAGAGAGTTTCCCAACTGCGCTTCGTGGCCACGGGGTGGGCTTCGTTGCGGCATGGAGTAAAGCTGGCGCCGCGATTGGGACGCAGGTTTTTAAGCCAATCCTGGCTAGCTGGGGTGATGATTCTCTTAAAGGGACCCAAGCCGTGTTCTTGATCGGGTCGGGATTTGCTGTCTTAGGCGCGCTGATAGCATGGTTTGTGATTCCAGATTTGGATAATCGTCTAGGGAATGTCGATGAAGAGTGGAAGGAATATTTGAGGGCCAATGGCTACGAAAATATCGAATGGGGGGATGGGACTACGAATGAGAAATCAGTAGATAATGTTGCTTCATGTTAGGTTGAATCTAATATCAGTGAATTCATGATTTGCTATACATGACTTGTATTCACGGGTATTTTGCTACTATAAGCTTCATAAAACGTACAAAGCGGACCACGTTGACTCCATCGTAATGACAGAAGCCTACATTCGTCTAGAATTGCTTGACAACTCGCTCAAAGCGCGCGGGCTTTCGCATGAATTTCTCCGGTTCATCCCTTGCTCCCTTCTTCCAGTAGTCGTACTCCATCCAAGCGTTCTCAGGCATTTGCGCCTCAGTCGCCTCGAGGAACTTACCCAGGTCAGGGCAGAGTGGGATCACACCAGTCTCAATCACATAAAGATCCCACAGCTTGAGCAGCTGCTTCAAACGTTCCGGTTCCGCTTCAGCAAGGTCATCCACCTCTCCGGGGTCTTTTGCCAAATTGTAGAGCTGCCAGCGCTCGGGGCCCTTTGGCTTAGGGATGTATACAATCTTCCAATCTCCGTATCGAAGAGCAGCACGACCACACGTCTCCCAGCCCTGAATGAAGTCTTTCTCGTGGATCCTGTCTGCCTTTCCGGCTACCCAGGGGTAGAAGCTCTTACCACGCATGGAGACTATTTCTCTGCCTTGGTACGTCGGGGCTGGGTGTTTAACACCTGCCATTTCCAGGATGGACGGCGCAAGGTCCATGACAGTGGCGAATTGATCCGTGATACCTTTTGCGGCATCAGAGACTTCAACGCTCTTGGGAAACTTGGCACAGAAGGGCACCCGGACACCTCCCTCCGTAGTGTATGCCTTGTAGAGACGAGATGGCGCTGTTGCAGCCTGAGCCCATCGCGGTCCGTACCAGATGAAAGAGTTTCCAGCTCCAAGATTCTCAATGCTGTTGTCGTAGTATTTCTGCAGATGAGGCATGACACCGCTCTGCACCATCGGGTAGGCTTCGTAAGCAGCACCCTCTGCTCCATTGTCGGACATGAAACAGACGAAAGTGTTGTCTAATTCGCCAATACTCTCGAGGTAGTTGACGACTTTACCAACGTTGGCATCGATGCACTCAACCATGCCTGCGAAGACTTCCATCGCAGTGCATGATTTCTTCTTTTCTTCAGGGGTATAGTCCTTCCATTCCTTGACCTCTTCGGCCACGACGGGATGAGGCTTCACATCGTCCTTGACCATGCCAAGCTCTTTCAGTCGTTGAAGACGTTTCTCTCTAAGAACATCTGGGCCTTCATCGTAGACACCCCGGTAGTGGTCAATATACTCTCTCGGGGCCTGTAGAGGCCAGTGAGGCGCAGTGAAGGGCAGATAAGAGAAGAACGGCTGTCCATCATCCTTTGCCTTCCACTCCTTCAAATATTCCACCATCTTGTCGCCGTAACCGTCGGAGGAGTACCACCCTTCCGGCAGTTTCTTAACATAGTGATCATCCTCCATGTGCAGAGCGATATAACTTGCCTCCAAGAAGGTTGGCGCATTCTCGTGCTCCTCCAGATGGGGCTCGTAGGCGTAGTGGTTCGAGCATGCAGGCAGATGAGCAAACGAGCGTTCAAACCCACGTTTGTACGGGGATCGCTCAGGAGTCAAGCCCAGGTGCCATTTTCCGGACATCAGGGTGTGATAGCCCGCATCCCGTAGGACTTCTGGTAGTGCTACCACACGCTCATTGAGGTAACCCTCATAACCAGGCATTCCTCTTTGAGGGGCAGTGCTCATCTGGGAGCCCTTGGGCCCGTTCTGGCCGGAGATGTTTGTCCATTCGATTAGATTTCCCAGACCCGCGATGTGGTGGTCTGTTCCGGTCATGATCATCGCCCGGGTTGGTCTTGATTCCAGCCATCAGTTATTCATTCATTGATGCGACAGTACTCTATTAAAGCACAACTTACGAGCAAGCAGCAGCGGCATGGAAATCCGTAAAGCGGATCCCGCCATTGAGGGCAATCTTATCGATATTGGGAGTCCGAATCTCTCCTCCGAAGCAGCCCACGTCCGAAAAGCCCAGGTCATCAGCGACCATGACAAGGAAGTTTGGACGCTTCTGTGCTGGTGCCATATTTAAGGATGTACGCCTGGTGAACTTGCTAAGTTAAAGTTAAACAGGGGGTTGCTCATAGGACTACCCCAAGGAATTGGCTTGTCGCAGTTCCGCTGGCGCATACTCTGGGGATGAAGCTCCATCTTTATACTCGAGCTTAGCAGCTCACTGCTACCCCTCATCTTCTGCCAGCTGCAGAGATCCATTCGATCCTCCCATGATCGTCACATCGCAGCTGTCTCAGAGAGTAGCTATTTAGGGCTTAGGGCTGCTGGTCGGCCATCGGCCGTCGGCTGTCGGCTATTTGACGCAAGCATCTACAACGACAAGTTACAAGCTCTACATCATGGACAATACTATTGGTCTTTATTGAACTAGGTATCAGTGTCATTTGCATCTACAATTGCGTGATCACACCGCAGCTATGAGCTTTGTGCCATATGAACATAGATACCTATAGCTTAATTTTTGGTTATTTTATTGTAGCTTTGGTTATATGATAGAACGGGACTGTCCATTAGTTCCCTATTACTAGATAGTTAAATATGAAGGGAAAAGATAAAATAGAAGAGTCTTGAAATGGTTGTATAATACTAGTCTAAGTATGGCTCTATATGAAAATAATAGTAGCATAGTGAGAGTATAAGGAACCTTTCGATATCCCCAAGACTTCATTTGTATGGGGGAGGCTAGCATTTGATAGAACTATTTTCCTTGGCAATCGACTACTTGAGATACTGTTTATGTTTAGCATAGTTCTAGCATATGAGAAGCATTCACATACCTCTTTTCTGTCCATTTCGTTTTGACATAATAGAGGAAGATATGGAGGATGGCAACCACCCGCTGTTTGGGCTGAGTATTGGCACTTTACACGGTTAGCCTCTGCTGAACTCCAATGCCATGATGATAACCAAAAGTATATAAATCCACCGCAGCCTGAAATGCAGTATAAGTGGTCAATTCCTTAAGTAAATCATGTTCGCAAGAACCGACTGTCTGAAATGCCGTCTGAGTATCACATTTGATATACGGTGCGGGTCTGTTGGATTACGACGCATAGGGTTCAGAACTCTCCTATCGATGCCGAAGATATCGCGGTTGCATACGGTGGTCTTATAACCGTCCTTTAGATAAAATATTAGTAAATAATGATGGCAGGTTCTTATCAATGGAGTCGAATGGAGAGTAACAAAACTCCAGCGCAACAGAATCTCAAGGCAACTTGGATAGCTCACTACTATCGAGATGGAGTGCGCAGCTTGTCCAACCTCCAGTTGGCAATATCAATCGTGAAGTGACCGAAACCCGCGCGTTCACGACGAAAGTTCAGGAAACGATGTATGCCTAATTCCGAATCAGGGAGAGGGAGGGAGTCTGAGGAGTTGCAGAACGACATTCAGACACAGACGCAGACGCAGAAGGGGCAACCGAGGGCAATATTTCGATGGTCGAAACATCGTCGATGAGGATAAGGTCACTAACCAAAACACCGTGAGGGTAGCATTCGGCGCCACTTAACATTGTCAATAACATCACATTGGAGCAGATCAGAACTACCACAAATGGGCATGTGATTATAAGACGCATTTTCCTGACAGTTTGCATAAAAGATTGCCAGGACACTTTGACCACCTCACCAGCTTCCAGATCATTGCGCCAAACCTGCTTCTGTATTGCCATTTCTTGAAGGTATTCGATATAGTATCGCAATTCTCGTGGAAAAGCCTCAGATGTGCTACGTCAGAGAGTTTCGTCCCGTAGAATTATAGACCATGGTGAGCTGTCTAAAATGCTCACTGGTTCCCCATTGCAACTGATTGCCTGTACTCGCGGTAACAGTAGCACGGATATTGGACCTCAAATCCAACACCGGGTCATAACCCAGCAATATATACTGTACCCTCATTGGAACGTGTCTCGTGTATTCGGTTCCGAAATTCTGAATCATCATAACCAGAGAGTAGTCATTTTCCTCTATTGGCTATGATAATTCTTGATTTCTTCCCAGATATTGTCGTAAAAAGTGAGTTTTGGAGTGCTGAATGGCTTTTATGCAGTAGTTTAGCGTTCAGAACGTAGAGATCTCGCTAAATTGTATGAAGAGGCCCGCTATACACAAAGTACTGGTACATTTATCGCTGGCCTCGAGCGAAATAATTGGCGTACGATGTCCTGGCTCTCTGGTTCCCTAGCTCACATACAATTAGCTCTACTTGCTAGCAACATGGGGTCAAATAAAGCCATACAGGGTTTCGAAATGTGCTCCATCACTGTCTCCTCTTGGTTTAAGAAGACACTGGAAGATAAAAGACTATCTTAGCGGCGGCAGCCATAGTTATCTGACAGCTTACTTATATCAGCAAGTTGATTATATTTTCTGTCTTTCATGTTTCTGAGAGAAACGTAATGACGGGCTCAATTCTCGTTTATTAGTATTTGTATATAATTGCTTAATAATTGAAATTTCAGGCAATGGAACTTCAGATATCATACAAGTACATTTCCTCCAAGTTGCACTGTAATAAGAGATTCGGGGCGACATAGCAAGTCGTTCAGAATGGAGGTAGCTTTGAACACTAATGCTTGCATGACTCGTGCACTGCATATCACTAATATAAATGTTGCATTATCTTCGTATATGTCTTGGTTCTGTATAAACATAGTTGTAAAATAGGAAACTGGGGGAAGAAGTAGGGGATATAAGTAGTTGTGGGTCGATCTTCAGTTTCATACACTGCGGAGATCCCCACCGTTTCTTGGCCAAGTCACTTCAGAAGGCCACTACTTCATACAATGCTCTTCATAGCTGCTTGATTCACAATAAAAAAGGGACAGGATGCTGGAAGTGACTAGTTAGTTGGAAATACTTGCCCGCGCATACTTGACGAGGGACAGTCCATTAACTGGGTGAATGGACGGAGTAGCTCTGGCATGGAACGGGGTCTTCGAGAAGCCACGCGTATCAGATCTAAGCTTACGAGTGCGATGCGACAGATGAAACGGTCTGGATTGATGATGTTGCAGTCTCAGCTCTAATTTAATACTAAATCGACGTCGGCCATCGGCTGCGAAGAGATGGCATGCGTCTGCCGCGATGGGCCGCGTGGATCGACGCGCTGCACTCCTGATGCTCATCGCCATCTCGATGACATAACTAACCGACGCTCGGATCGGACATGGCCCCCTTGGCTTGGTCGCATCGACACAGGACATCATCTCAGCAGGCCGTCTAAACATCTGTCGCGAACAAGTACAGATGGGAATGTGCAAGCATCCAAGTGCCACATCTGGATAGATTCGATGTTGCCGTCTCGCACCTGAGGCTTCCACAAGCCAGCGTCGAATCGACTTGCGACGCGACCGGCTTAGTCGCTCCCTCGTAGTCACCATAGTTGCAAGGTTCGCTCTCACTTATAGTCCATTGCGTGATCCGAGGGAGACACTATCTGATCGCCCAAAATGACACTGGACAGCTTCCGCATCTATTGGCTGGCCGCCGTCCTGTGCTGTGGAGGGATGCTATATGGATATGACTCGGGAGTTATAGGCATGCCAAAGCAGCTCTACATTCACGTTCAGCGCTAACAGCTGCGCAGGTGGCGTTCTGACATTTGAACAATTTGCTAATGATTTTCGATATGGAAAATCAGAAGCAACTCGAGTCAGCTCAATCGCCGTGGGCATCCAGCAGGCTGGTGCTCTGGTGGGCTGTTTCGCCATCTGGCCAGTCACCAATCGATATGGCAGAAAACTAGCAATCATGGCATGCTCGCTCATTTTCTGTATTGGCGTTGTATTTGAGACGCTCAACACGCATTCAATCTCAGCGTTCTACCTGGGCCGTGTCATCTGCGGACTTGGAATCGGAGGCTCTTCGACAGTCGCCCCGATATACGTGGCCGAGTCATCACCAAAGGATATTCGCGGTCGACTCGGCAGTTGCTACCAGTTTTCGTTCACTATTGGCATCCTTGCATCCTACTGGATTGATTATGGTGTCAAATACATGACTCCATCAGCGATTCAATGGCAGATTCCAATCGGGCTCCAGATTGTTCCAGGGGCACTCATGGGCCTTGGAGTGCTGACCCTGGAAGAGAGTGTGCGATGGTTGGTGGCAAACGGACGCTACGACGAGGCATGGAGGAGCCTCGTGTGGCTGCGTGCCAGTAACTCCGAGGAAGTTGAGACGGAACTCATTGAGATGAAGCAAGGCGCAGAAGAGGAGCAACGTATCATGGCCGGATTCAGCCTGAAAGAATTATTGGAATGGCATAACACTCACAGGCTGCTCATCGGGTTTGGATTCTTTATGGCCCAACAATCTACCGGATCAACGGCGCTAGCATACTTTGGACCCCAGTTCTTCTCTCTTCTGACAGGCCCAGGCGATCAGGATCTCCTATTGACGGGGTTCTTTGGTGCCATCAAGGTCATTTCATGCGGCATCTTTGTCTTTTTCATCTCTGATAGATTCGGCCGCCGTCCAGTCCTCATGGTGGGAGCAGCATTGATGTGTGTGTGCATGCTCATTATATCTGGTGTAGTAAAGACGCATCAGCCTCCAGGCGACGGCCACATTACCCCCGCCGGAGTCCTCACTGTGTCGCTGATATATCTCGACATCATCATTTACAATCTATCATGGGGACCGCTTCCATGGCCATGCACATCGGAGATCTTCCCAACGCGCATTCGAGAGCCGGGTGTCGCCCTTGGCGTTGGCTCACAGTGGCTATTCAATTTTGTTTGGTCGTTCAGCACGCCTTATATCATGTCGGGCCTAGGATGGGCGACGTTCCTCCTTTTTGGAATATTTGACATATTTATCTTCGCCTTTGTTTATTTCTGTGTCAAGGAAACCGCGCGTAAGACGCTGGAGGAGATCAACGCGATGTTTGAGCCTGCTGTCTACCACGCCATTCCTTCAGGGGCCAACAAGCCAGGAGAAGAACCGGAAGAAGACGGTAAGTTCAATCCCTGCAAATTGAGAACGCTGAGCTAACCAAACTCAAGAACCATTGTTATTTCCAAAGTCGCCGGGAGACCCCCAGCCCGATGAGGAGCAGTAGTTCATCAGCAGATGGCATCATTAGCATGGTTTTCGCAATTATACCATAGAAGTCTACTTTACTACGCCGGCATGCAGACTACCCTTGCGGCTTGAGTTGCCCGTCACTCGATCTCAATCTCAAATAGACATCATAGATGAATACAATCTATCTACCGTTTACAATATCATACTTTTCAAGTCCTCCCTCTCCTCGATCTCCTTCAACATATCCTTGAAATGTTCATCATTACCAACCTCTGCCTGCTCTTTGAAATATGCCATGTTATTCTTCAGCCAACTCCCCTCTTCACCAGCCTACAGTAAATCCTCATTAGCAGCTGTCCAGCAATCCCCTCTATATCCTGGCCCCTCCCAAGACACCGAAACGGAGAAAAAAGGAAGACCAAAGGAAAAAGCAAGACTCACCCCCGGAATCACAACCCCATTCTCCACCGCCGCCAACATCCCCGTAAAGACGATGAAATGCAACTTCCTGTGTCTCCTCACATCATTCCCCTTTGCACCATCTGCATTCACAACGACATCGTCCCAGAACCCTTGGATCTTCTTAGCCACCTCATCGAACGCCTCCTTCGTCCGTCCCCCGCCCGTGCGCACTGTCGCGATGACCCGATTCGGAGATGTAGGCTGCATTGGCTTGCCGGCAACGAAGTAGTCGCCGACAGGCTCTGGGGCAGTGAAGCGGACATTGACGAAGAGGGAGGGGGTGTGGAAAGTAGTGCTGTGGAGACGAGTGATGGATTGAGCGAGGTGAGATTTTTGAGCCGGTGTTAAAGGGGTAGAGTGGCAGATCTGCGAGGATGTTAGAAGAGAGGGAGATGAGGGGTCAGATTACAAGGCGGCGGGGAGTGAGTGGTGAGAGAATGAAGTTGATACCTCGTAGAGCGGCATTGTGGATAGTTTACTCTAGTTACCGGTTCGAGGGGAGTAAGGATTGATCAACTAATTAATTAATTGATATACAGATGCGAGGTGATGGGATATCGCAAGGAGGATATGTTCAAATATATAGGCAGACATAAACACCATCTACCCCTCAACTACCGAAGAACATCTCACTCTCGTATGCAGGAACATAAGACTACCTATCCCATGACGTGGCACGCGAACTCCTATTCAAATACATGTCTCCGAGATGAATGCAGATCATGCATTTTATTCATGATCGTCAGATTCTGACGTTGAGTTCAAAGGTCAAACAAGCCTATGAAAGCGTGCGGGGGAGGTCAGCCCGAGATCAGCGTCTGAACTGATTACTGATAAAGAACTATGAAGCGGGGTCTAAAGGTCCGATTCTAGTTACGGATTATGATTGATATAATAATCTTATTTTAAATGACGAGCCGAGGTGCGAGGCTTACTTGATCGACTAAGGCTACGTTATAAGTGTTTGTCGCATAATCTACTCTGTAAATCTCGACTCCGTCAACGAGCGCCCGAGCTCGACCTTTGCGAGGATATGATACTCCTCCTTGAACACATCTTTATTATGCGCGCGGTAGGACCACTCTGTCAGATAATCTTTGGTGGTTTCGTATTGATTTCCTCGAATGCGATACTCGAACGAGCACACTATGAAGATCTTTAATGTGAATATACACGCGCAGCGCAGGCATAACGCAATGGAACCATAGCTTCTCATAGAGAGAAAAGAATATATTGTACCGGTACAGTGCAATGCAGTACCCAGATATGAGATGAATTCAAAATGCATAACTAGTTACTGTATAGGAATCACCCCACAGAGAAGAGCATAGAATATTTGACTACGCGCTAAAAACATGGTACAGAAGGGCTCTACCTTTTCTTTTCCTCTTAAGGGGATATTTCAACAGTGGAATTGAGCGGACAGGCTCACAAGCGAAGGCCCTGTCACTTACGGGTTTACACTACTAGTACGAAAGTGGAAAGGAAAGTGACTACCCATGGATCAACCGTGTCTAGATTTCTGGAATGCGTGGACGGATGCAGATCCGGAGTAGTCCGAGACCTGGGAACATTCACACGGCTTGCATTTGGTCGATCCATTCTTGATGGAAGTCTTCCTACTTCGTACCTAGTGCTCTATACATACACAGTTCTACGATGCAAAGTAGAGATATGGTCATTAAATATATATTATTATTATAAGGAGAAAGGTGTAGGAATACACAGTCCCCATGGAGAACAACCATGATTGCCACGACCACGCGCTCATACCATAATAACTCGTTCCTGTCCAATTCAATCTCGACTGACAACCTGCCCTAGCGAGTTCCGAACCAGGGGCCAGCTAGTCAGTGTGAGCATGTACGAAAGACGGAGAGTATTGGTGCAAATGGTAGCATAAATGACGCAGGCAATATAATAAAATCGTCATAGCAGCATCAACGAGGACAAGAACGGTAGCGTGTCGAGTGAAGTTGCGTGTTCGTGTGTGTGTGCGTGTGCTTGGTATTTTCTTTCGACTTCTGTCATGCGCATCCTCCTGTCCTTTTTCCTCGCTTCCATCGAGACGCCAGGAGTGGTCGATTCTCGATGAGCGTTTTCGTTTAAAAAAAATTTCGTTGAGTGATCTTGTCCTCGTAAGTAATATGTGAGACTTCATCCTCCGATGCTCGTCAGCCATCCAGAAAAGCCAGTAAAGCAGAGAAGCCGCCTAAGGAAAAGCAAATCCCCGTCACGAATATAGCAAATCAACCAGCTTTTCGTATTCCGCTGAAGTTAATCCTTCAGTATTCCCTCTTGCGCCGTACTCCATAGACCGCGGACTATGCACATCTCAAAAACAAATCATCATCACTCGTCCAAAGTGAGAGAACAGATGGCCTCCGCGTTCCTGTCCGTGGACTTGTAAAAACTAGTCACACATAACGCCTTGTTAAACCGGTTCCGAAAATTGAAGAGGAGAACGACAGTTGATTAAAAGAGATAGTCGTATACCCGAACAGGAAGAAAGGAAGTATAAACACGAGTGTCACGTGCCTCAGGTGGCGGGCGCTTTTCCCTAAAGAGGAAAAACATGTTATACGTTAATCAGGTCATCAAAGTTATCATCGGCCGAAAAGGCCAGGGACGCATCAGATTCCCGCCGGAGCTGCTGCTCTAAATCTGCTGACTGACGGGGATCCAGCTGCAGTGGATCGTCAAAGCCAAACGACATGGCGTCGTGAAGCGAGGGAGACGTTGTTGAGTCGGTAACGTCAGCCGGGTCCGTCGGGTCGTGGCCCTCGGAGGAGTCGTTGTAGGTGATCTTCTTGACCATCTGCGCGAGATGAAGCTTGATGGGTTCATCCCCGCACTGAGCGTGCTTGAGCACCTCGTTCTTGAGGCCCAGGATCTCCGATCGCAATCGTGCGATCTCTGCCACCAGCTCTTCCTTCTTCTGCGACTGTTCTTTGTACCTGGACTCCAACATCATCGTATGTTCTTTCTTCTTCTGGCGGCACTTGCTGGCAGCCAGTCGATTCCGCTCCAGGAATTTCTCCCGCTTGGCCCTGTCCTGCTTCGACTCATCCTCCGGGCCGCTAGAGGACTGCTTGTGCTCGCGGATCTTGCGACGCTTTGTCCCGCTGCTCTCTGAAGAGTCGCTGGTGCTCCGTCGCTGGCGGCTGTTGGCATGTTTCACCATGGAGTCCTCCCAGCTCGGGCTCATGGCAAACAGGTCGTCCGTAGCAACCGTCTTCTTGTCTTCAAACGGCGGAGGCGTTGGCTGGCCATTGCGAACCCGCGAGTTCTTCAGATCTCGCTCAAGACTCGGATTCACAAAAGCGGGTTCTGTCTTGGAGTTCCACGAGCTGAGAGTAGGCGAGGTCGGGCTGAGATTCCAGACGTTGTCATCGTCCTGCAACGACAGACCGAGGAAGTCACCGGGGAAAGCATTCCCCGTTTCAAAGGAAGCAGCCATAGGATTGACAGTATCAGCACTGCTAAAGGCTGATCCTGCGAACGTTGGTTGTTCAGCCAGCATGTTGAGTGTCGACATGTAGTCCGGATCCCGATGGAATCAGTTGCTGCTGTTTTATTCCAATTCCACAGCTGGTAGTATGTTGAGAGTCCGTAGTCTCTCTGCGAGTTAGGTTCTCTTCGTAGGGAAAGCACAGCTAGTTTGAATTGGCACCACAGCGGAATAGAGGAGTGATTTCGAGGTGGAGGAACGCGGCTAACTAGTAGATCGGATCGAGTTGATGAAGATGGCAAGCGGGAAAGAAAAGAAAGTAGTTGGACCTGATGGATTGTTCCGCGGAATGTTTTCTTTACCGTCGGAGATTTGATACGGCGTGTCCAGACTCTGGATGAGAGCGATGATAGTCGTGGTGGAGAGGGAAGCAGAACGAACGTTCCCACGGTGGTCGAGCTGCAGTATACCACGGTCAATTGCAGGTGATACCGCAGTCAGCGCCGCCAAGCAAACCACCGCCCACTGCACGAGAGAGGGGCTTTTCTTTTAACAAAAGGAATAGTGGTGAGTCGAGCGATTCAGCCGGGGGGTCAACCTGGTAGGCTGAACGGGGATAGCGCTTCTACCTTGGGATTGGCAGCTGGCAGTTTGGCAGGCTCGAGAGAGAGTAGAGCGCCAGGGATGCAGCCACGTCGGAGCAGCGAACAAGGTTAGGCTGCAGTCGTTTTATGCGAGTTTGTCTGGAGCAGAAAAGCCAGGAAAAGCACGGAAGATGAACCAGCCACGGGAGGGGGAAAGTCAAGGAGCAAGACGAGGCCTGGTCTAGACAGGACCGCAAGGAATGCTGTCCGTGTAGAAGCACCTGATGGTTGGGTTCGAGTTGAGTTTCTGTTGCTGGCCGTGGATCACCAGTTGGTCTGTCAGGTTTTAAATGGGAATTGGATCGAGCAGTGTTCTGGTTTGGGTTTCGTATAGTGATATATAAGTAGTATAGTGAATTAATGGTCTGGTCCGGTCTGGTCTGGAATGGGCTGACTACCGGGTGCGGCGATGAGTTGCTTGTAGTAGCGTATAGCAACAACAATAATAATGCAGAATCGATATTATACGAGTGAAGGACAGCTCTCTCGTCTGAAAGAAGAAAGACGAACCAAGCGTAGCTTGCTTGATGTCTCGTTCTTCTTAAGTACTATCTCGACTCTGTGACGTTGTGGATCTACAAGGTAGGCTGTCCCAGAATCCAAACAGGCCAGTGTTCTCCATCCTCCGTCCTGGTCCGGTAGGAGATCCCAAGCTTTGGGGAGGCACAGCTTGCGAGGAGCCGTAACGGGCGATGGGTCCCAGGGATCCGAAGCCTCGAGAAGCTCAGCAGCTTGCCCTGGAGAATCCGCTATCGTATCTGCCCCCCGCGCATCGCATTATTGGTCTAGAAGTCACTCCGAAGGGGGCCGCACAGACGAGGGCATTATTGGCGCGACAAAGAAATCCGCAGGCCAAGCGATCGGAAAGACGATCAGGATAGAGTCGAGCAGAGAGTACCACGATCCACCAGACAAGTCCAGATGCTTCAGTCGCTGACATCACGACCGGTGGAGATCGACGTGCTGACGAGAACGGCGCCGAACCAGATCGATGCTGCGTTGCTGTCTGGCATTCCAGGCAAATCACCGCGTCCGGCAGCTCGTACACAGAGTCTCTTGCTCACCAGACGACGCTGGTACTGGCCGTCTGGCGACCGTGGATGAAGCTGCCAGGACGTGGTGATAGGATGGGTTCAGCAGCATCCAAACTAGAGCAAAGTGGCATAGCAACGCAAAGGCCGCCTTCTGATCAAGGCCGGGAGGAGCACCCGCGGGGATGGAACCAGGGGCTGCAGAGAGGATAAACTGGATACGCAGCTTACTGGCAGATACTCTACGAAGTACTGACTGCTGGATAGACGAGACTACAAGACTAGACGAGCGCACAAGCGCCCTGGACCCATTCTCCAGCGACTCAACCGCCCGGAGAACGATACCGCAGCAGTGAGAGGACAGAAAGCAACAGACAACAGACAACAGGGCTGGCGGTGGCAAAAGAAGGTTCGTTCAACTGGCGGTCCGATTGTTCCCCGTCGTCTGGTGTCAAGCTGTCCTGCCAGTGAGAGTCGTGGATAGATAGCTCGTTGTCAAGCGCCGTCCAGGAAATTCAAGGTACCAGCTGTGCAGATGGACTGCGGCGGCTGCAGATCCTCTCCGCCGTCTGTTCCCTTTCTTTCTCCTTTGCTCTCTCTATCTAGGTATCCTCCTTGACAGTTTCAAGACAGATACCGCACCAATCCTATTGCTTCTCCCTAGCATCGACGTCAAGCCCGCCCACTACGGATGGAGACATCCGAAGCCCTGACAGATAGCGGAGGAATCCAGAACTTGATTCTTGTTCCTCTGGTCTGCCGTATCACCATACAGTCGCAATGCACACGTTGGAGTAGAGTGCACGCTGCGGTCATCGATGGCCCTTTCGGCAGCCCGGCAGCCCTTCGTCTTCCCCTCCTCACTAGGGTAGCAGTAGTATAATACTTTAGCGAGCAAGACCCACGAACTGTTCGCCTAGAGAGCCCTGCTCCACTCGAAAACTGGGCAATGCACCCTCCAGCGCTGTCGAGGTCTTCCGCGAAAACAAGGAACCTCTTCCTAGTTCATACCCACCGTCCTCAGGCTGCCAACTCAGTCTCTCGTTGAACCGCCGCATACGGACCGTTCTGGCCACGAAGATCAGGACCCCGCAGACCAAACACATACCATAGACAGGCAGATGGACAGATAAGTCTGAATAATTATCATATGGTACTCGGTTCGGGCTCAGATTGCGAGCTGGCCGAAAAAGGAACATATACACTAAGGAACGCGACCGTCTCGGCTGGCTGTCCCAGTTTCGTTTGTTCTTTTGTTCTATGCATTAAAATGAACAACCGCAAGCCAATCAAAGTAGATAGAGAAAGAACTGACGAACGCATCACGACTTTTTTTTTTTTTTTCTTTTCTGCACTTCCTCCGTTTCCTCCTTTGATCGAAAAGTATAACTTCAGCAGGGCAAATGAAACCATTCTCCTCTTTACTTGCTTGCTTGCTCTTATCATCTTCCTCAAGCAGGATATATGCGACAATGTCAAACATCTAGAACACGAGCACTGCAACGCAGTGGCTGTTGTACTAGACCACGGTCGGACAATATACCATAGAAACAGGAAACACTGTCAAAAAGTGGAGTTGTGTCTTCTGGATATGTCATCCTTCAGAAGCTTATTTGCGCGGTACTCTGTGCCGACCAAAAAGAGAAAAGACTGCCTGCAGAGAACAGTCGACAGGCAGAAAGATAGACTGTCAGCTACCTTCAACTTCTTAGATCGGTCTGTTGAAGTCATGATCGACGTTAGACCAGCACATCATCTGCAGGGCGGTCGGGTCCAGAAAACGTTGAGGTCGCACATGTCAATGCGCTCCTCTCCAAATGCGGAGAAAAGAAGATGATTTGACTTTCTGTTTCCTCCAATACCTCCCTCCCGGAGAATAATACCGGCAGTCACAACTGTGGAAGAAGCAAGCCATGATGCAAAGACGTCCCCGCTTTCCGCCCTTGAGGATCGCCGAAGTGCCACGAACACACGGGGGAAAAGCACAGAGCACATCGGCCAGATAAGCATAGACTCAACGAACAAAGCGTTGTTGTCAAACCCCGAAGCAGATTTCTAACATCCCCAATCGAATATCGGAATATCCTATTGCTGTTGTATCTGTGCCTTGACTTTCTCGACCAATGACAGTGGATATGTTCCTACAGAACGCAACAAGTGACGCTATCTGTGGCAAGTCCTGACATGTCCTTCGATGAAGCTTGCTCAGGCAGTACATCCTTACGAGTCATGCTCCTTCGTTCTCCTTGCTGATTCGACCGCCTTATTTTTTTGTCAATTCGGATTTATCGCGAACAGCCATCTAGATAGAGCACTCATTGCTGCCCTTTTGCGGATGACGTTTGTTGGAACCAGGGATACGGTCTACGTCGATCAAGAACGTGGACACTAAACAATGAACAATGTTCTGCAAATGAAATCATATCAAGCGCTGATAGGACCGGAGAATGAATCAGGACCACTAACCAGGCAGTACTAGGATTATGCTCTACTCTATTTCATTTCTGCAAGGGTGATAAGGCCGTTTCCCCATCCGTTCGTCGAGAAAACAAGAACTCTTACGATTTTCTAAGAGACACCAACAGAATAAGGGTTTCCCGGTCTTTTCCCTTCCTATAATACATACGATAGAACAGGATGAATGGCAACCGAGTTTACGAGACCTTAGGGTCACATCACAGCTCTGCTGTGACGCACTCGGGTCATCTCACATCACTGTTGCTTCCTGTCAGCTATCGTGACAGCCCGTATTCGAAAGAAAACACATATCGCCGTGGCAAAGGGAAACGTCTCTAACTACGGAAGAAGTGGATCTTTCGAGGCTTCAGGCCAAACGGCGCAGAAGCCTTCTGACCACCAGCGCCGCCGCCGCCGAGGAGATTCCCTAGTCCCTGCACGATGCCGCCGACTTCCTTCGCAGCCTGACCAAACTGTTGCGCAGCATTGTTGCCCTGGCCGGCCGCCGCCGTTCCGTTCGCAGCGCGCTTCTCCATATCGTTGGTGAATCGCTTGATGAAGCTCGCAGTGCCGTTCTGCGCTGCGTTGTTGCGCTTGTCGAGGACATTCCCACGCTTGATAAAGTCCGCAGCTGTATCGTTGCGCTTCTCGAAGTCGACGTTACGTTTAATGTTGCCAACACGGCTGGCTTGATCGTTTGCAGTGCTGTTGGGGTTGGCCCTCACATTGATCTTCTCAAAGTCGCGCTCCTCGACGTCGACGAGGCGCTTGATATTGCCTGCCCGGCTGGACGTGCTGTTGGAGTTGGCGCGCACTTTGATCTTCTCGAAACCGCGCTCTGCCACCTCTACCAGGCGCTTGATGTTCCCAACGCGACTTGCCTGGTCGTTGCTGGTGCTGTTGGAGTTCGCTCTGACCTGGACTTGGGAGAAGCGCGGCGTGATGTGCTCAGAACGCTCTTCTACACTGCGCTTGGCAGTCCCGGCAGCTGCGCTGCATTGGTCTGTTAAGACTTGGAGTTAGTAAACTGCGAACTTGTTTTGTGCTTCTTCTCATAAGAAACCAGAGGAACACATCTATGTACTTACCCTTCTGCTGCTGGCATTGATCCACTGAGAATCCAGCTCCTCCGTTGGCTTGGTCAGCACAGGTGTTGAACTGCACATCGCAGGACCGTTGCACAGCGGCAGCTTGGTTGACAAAGGTATCTCCGTTGACTTCGAATGGCTTGGTGCTATCACCACTGTCGGTTACAGCAGGCGCGGCACCTCCCAGGTCGCCTGTGAACGTCTGCAGGTTGTCTGCCCGTCGATTGAAGTTGACTGTGCGGGCCGAGGCCACGGCCAGGAGAAGAGGGAGGATAGCTACCGATCTCATGATGTCTTAAGGTGTAAGTGGTCCCTTATTGAACTGTAGGTGGTACGTATATGTTCTTCGTATTTTTCTTTTTCTTTTTCTCTTTCCGGATCCGTTGGCAAGCAACGGGATAGACGTTAAAAGGTAAGTAATAAAGAATAAAAAGGACTTGATATAAGGAACAAAAAGAGTGACCAGCCTCTTGGAACGATAAAGGAAATACAACAGAGAAAGACCTGAATGTAGAAACACAATGCCAGATTGGGATACGGAAGCAAATAACCACTACTACAAAGGGAGCCAGACCAGTTAAAGACCATGCATCAAATTAAGGGGTCGCTCGAAGCCAAAACATTTATCTCCTCCATCCCGCTCGATGATCGCCTGCAGCTGACGTTCAATCCTGACTGCCTTTGCCGTCCCATCCTTCTATCCTAGGAAGTAGAAGGCTGTGAAACGCGCGCTGCCGTCCTGGGAAGCCCGCTGTTGGCCTTCCCTCTTCTGGCGCCGTCTCGAGCAACACGGCCCATCTGGCCATGTCTGACAGATGCGAGACGAGATGTGCACGATGTCCGTCACGGTGCTCAGCGTACCGCCGGCATGGGCGTGCTGTCGAGCTCTGCAACGACGAATGTCTCGCGAGCCCTTGGCGATCTGCCCGCCAAATCCTCCGAGCACGTGCCCGGCGATCGCTCGCTCTTCCGGTCCCTTTCGATCATCCCGCCGATTCCTTCGACAGGCAATCGAGTGGAGATGGGCGAAACAAAAAAAAGAGACAACGATGCACAGATGGAGCGGATCGTCTTGCTTCTATCCGTCCCCGCCTACGGTCTCCATTTGTCTGGATTCGCGTCCCTGAAGCGGTTTCCCCGGGAGGTCAAGAGAGGGGCGCAAGAAGGGCTGGTTGCTGTCAGGAACAGCACCATGCCAAGATCATAAAAAAGAAACCTGGCAGGGTAAGCAAAAGTGATACTTTCGATGGACCTTGGCTGGGGCTCTTTCTTTCTTTCTCTGTTGCTTTCTATACTCTAGACACTATCTGCACCTCCACTGCACCCGTCACATCTCCTTTCGACTGTCAGCGGCGATCGGACATCTCTGCGTCACCCATTTACTACCCACTAGGAGGGCACTTGGCGGAATCACATTCTCACAGATGATGCGGTGTCCGCTGTGCACAAACTAGGCCGGCCATCTTATCCGGTTTCCTTGGATTTCGTGCAGGTTGCAGCACACCTACGAGCAACTACCGCACTGGGCCCTGAAGCTGTCTCCCATCAGGGACCCTTCTAGCGGATTCGAACAGGGGAAGAACATGGCTAAGCCCAGTCGTTCTCGCTAGTCAGCTAATATTATCGCAGCTTGTTCCAGCCTCCAAGTCACCTTTCAAGCGGCCCAGCCCCCAGTACTCCATAATCGCGAGCCAGTAATCAGTTATCTTGGGAAGATTCCCTTCTCTCGCTGGAACAAGTGCGCTGGGAGGATTCTTCTGAACGATAAAGAGGCACTGTTATCACGATAGACTGGTCGACTCTATTGCGGGTCCGTGCTGGAGGGACTCTGTCCAGCATTCAAGGATGACCAGTGACCTTCACGCCGATCTATAGCATACGACACCAATGACGAGTCTTTCAGCCATTTGCCCTTTGTTGCTGATGGATGTCTGGAATAATAGCGCCAAACCAAATCAACTTAGCTGGAATTAACTGTTGATGATCAACCGCGACATCAGAACAGTGCCGCGTGGCAGTGTATCGTGATCTTCTCGCCCAAGAAATTCAGTCATCAGCATTATCACCTTCGAGTTTCCCTCCGCGGTGATCACATATCATCAGTTTGGGGACATTCTCCAGAAATGGAAGTGTGTCCTGAGTACATGTCTCGACCCGGCCGTGGATCAGTGCGCCGATTACCCTTTTCGGCTCATACCCTGTCACACCATAGTCTCCGATCAGGTAATAAGATCGCTTTCGTCCTCCCATCTTCATCACTCTGCGACAAACAATTCCATAATCAATACGAGAAGAAAGACACAAAAAAAAAGAAGAAGAAGCAAAAAGTGATCATCGTACACAAAGTTTAGCCATTGTCCATCACCCCTACAGGCTACAGAGCAGTTCGTGTTCTGATACCTCCGTCTTTTCATCCAATCTTCTTTCCCACCTCCCCCATCGTGCATGTTTCTTCTCTTTCCGTTCCATCGACCCTCCTCAAAACGTATCAGACTCCTCTCCTACTTGACTAGCATTACCGCTTCGGGGCACTGAGACAAAAAGAGAAGCACACAGACGCGCAACCGTCCCAAAAGAGGACACGGGATGTCCAATCCTGATGATATCAATCCCGTCCCGACGCTGTATTCTGAATCTATTGATCTGTACTCCGTAACGTAGAGTCGTATAATGATCTATCTACTCCGCAAGGTGATCAGTTTCTTGCCTGATCTGCAAATTCCTAGATAGGAAGAACTTCATAGGGTGCCAAACAGTAGAGAATTAGTACTACACAAACAAGACAGACATGAACTCAGAGAGAGAGAATGGAAAAAAGAATAGACTAGTCTTATGATTACTCCGCAATATTTCTATTTACAATCTATTATTTGGAAACACGGCAGAATAGCTCATTTGATTCGTTTTTACTACGTTCTACCAAGTACTTTTATATTGTTTGCCAGTGGAATGAATGCGTATGGTATAAGACAGCTTCATCTAGTTATATAGATGAGACTCAAGAAAGGTTTAGTTCCTTGCTACTGTCTCGTGGGGCAAGGTCACACATTCTTCAGTTAGGACATCAAGTGTAAGGAACCCCTTATTTGGGTTTCCAGCTTTTATAAAACAAACTCATCTCCCATTTCTAAGGATATAGGTATCAAATACAGCCGTCATGACCGACACACCCTTTTACCATACTATTAGACTCTTAGTAAGTGTGATGTGTTACTTTATCACTCTTCATTTATTCCTTCTCCTCAGATAATATCGATGGGGGCCTTCCCGCTCCGGTAGGATGCTGGAAAACCTCCCACACCCTCAACTGTCTACTGACGCTCCTCCAGTTCTCAATCAACATAATTGTCACCCTTTCTCCTTGGATCTCCCGTTCGATATCGACAAAGGGGTCGTGGCTTGCTGATGTGTTGGCGCTGGTGAGAAGCGGACTAAACACTCGAGCGAGGTGCTCCAGATCCAATAGCCCAGCAAGGTTGGCTCCTGCACATGGCTTGTTGAGCATCTGTTTCTCGATCTCGACAAGTCGCTCCGTTTCATGAAGTAACAGGGTACACAGTCCGAACACTGCACAGATAAGGGCAAGCTGCATCTCAGTTGTAAGTGCTAGTATCGCTAGTGTGATAACCTTAATCTTCATCGAAGCAGCCGAAGAGATACCACCGAGCCGGCTCTCAGAGCTACCCACTTCAGCGTCGAAGAAACGTCGCTCGTAGATGTCCACTAGTGTTCGATAGAGCTCTGTGGAACCCAGAATACCGCCAGGCAAACCAGCTAGCAGTTGCTTGAAGACACATCCAACGCTGTGGACATGAAATCCTCCATTAAATAGATAGTCTCTATCTGAACCGACCGAATCAGATGGTAGATTGCATTCTCTCATGGTGAAGTCAATCTTGATCTTCTCTTTCTCAGCAGACAACACTTGATTAGCATAGTGGTCGTACATTCGAGCGGCAGCTTTTAGATCCCCATGATCCAAGAATATATTCCGTGCTTTAGGAGCTGTACAAGCAATGTTAGCTTGTAGTATAGATAAAATCAAGCGGGGTTCTAGCGGAAATGGTTACCATAGCATTTCAAATAAGAAGCTGTCGCCACAATGCAGACAGGTAGTCTGAGAGTGCATGGAGCGAAATCCGCAGGTAGGGTAAGGAAACTGTGTCCTCCCAGACGTGCGATTGTTTCTAGGCTCTTGCCTTTAAGTGAGTCCATCTGATAGGATCGATTGGCCAAATTAGCCAGCGTCTTGATTCGTCTCAGAGTCCGTCCCCCAGGACTTCGTGGAGCCGATCTGAGGGTCAGATTTGAGCGCATGCTGCGGATCTTGCGCAAGAAAACGTCCTTGCGCTTCGGTCCCCTGACCTCATTGAGAAAAGGATCATCTTTAGACTTCATTAGTTATCTCTATAATACCAGACGTCATTCTGTTAACTTACCACTCATAGGCCGATTATGGTGGCTCAGAGGTAAGGAGTGTAGATGCAACTTCAACGCCATCCTGTTGTATTCGATAGCCGCACGTCGTTGGCCGAATTGTCTCAATTGAAGGTTGCCAGCTGCGAAAGATCGCTGACGCAGGTCCTCTTGCAAGATGCCTGGTTTCTTTGAGGAGCGACGGTGGATGATGGGTTCCTTTGGCGTCACGGATAGCGGTTCCGTGTAATTCACTCGCTGATCATCGGAGTCGCTGAATGCCGAACTTGACAGTCTTGTGGAGTGAGTGGAAGATACTGGTCGGTCAGTGAAGGGATTTGATTCCGTTTGTGAGTGTGATGCTTCTCTGACATCTTCAAACGGATTCTGGTACATATAGTTCCTATCAACCGTGGCGATAGGGGTTGATGCATGTTTTGAAGGACGGCGGCAGACAGTTATACTTGTCTTGTCGGACTCCAAGGACAGAATAGTCTGATCGCTGACCTTTCGTGGCTCACTGGCCTCATCCAGCTGAATGTTCTTTCCCGGGGTCTGCGGTCCCTTATTCCCTTCCTCTTCGAAATCATGCGTATCAATGCCGCATTCGAAAGATTGTGACCTCTTACTTCCGTGCTGGCTTGTCTCATGGTCATCAAGATGCACAGATACGTCTGGGATTTCAGCTGGTGTTTGCTCTTGCAACTTATGGCGACCCAGCAACTTCTTCAGACCCTTCAGCCTTCTAGACCTCTTCGAGCTCTTCGAATCATTCGTCCGCACGGGGGTAGTCGGGTCAAGTTCTTCATAACCTGAATCTGTTGGCCCTAACGTTTTAGACGCATCAGACGTACGCTTGCTGAATCTAGGATCCGTTGGAGATATATTTTCATCTTTCCATTGAGATTCATTGCTATCATCAACGTGCTGCCTTCCAGAAACCTTTTGGAGTTGAAGCTGGCTTGCTCTGCTCAGCAGCGTATTTGCGAGCTCGAGGTCCAGTTGCTGAGGCAAGGCAGGGACCTCTTCCGTCGTAGAGCTGTTTGGGTTGAGCGGGACGGCGTCGGAGTGAGTATGGGAGATCCGGGACCATGAACGCTTGACTGACCCGTTCTTGTCGCTGCCATAGAGCGATGAAATGAATGGGAGACTGTCCAAAAGGCCCATATTTGCGGCAAGCTTGAGCTATCTCCATCAAGACATCCGGAGACAGCAATATCGGTCGAGAAAACGCGGCTGATCCAATTCTTCGTGGTGTTACCCCTTGTCCTGCCCGATTGGGAAACAACCTTTGTCGTACAAGGAAGGCGCGAGCTTCACCTCATAAAGAAAAACGAAAACCAGAGAACAGACCATCTAACGCCAATATTCCAGTACATATGCTCAATGAAGACATCGTGGATAACCAAGGATTTTGTGGTATGAATGGTGTAGGATTTGTAGTTGTTCAACACTCTGCGTCTGGATCGTAGAGTAGGAAATTGGAGAGAACCGAAAGGAATTCATTGACCATCTAAGTACCAGAAAATAACAGACAATGCCAAGTATCTCCTAGATACGTCCCGGCGCGCAGATACGCTAGTCGGGAATTGCTTTTCAAACATTAATCGTTGCCTTTCCGGTCTGTTACTGGATCAGGCATGGTCGACTCAACTATGCAGTCATGATCCAGAGCCAATATTTCATGCATTGGGTTTCTAACTCCAACCCGACAAACGCCCATTCCATGCGTATACCTTTACATCATGATCACAATTCATCATTTTCGCCTTCTAGCAGAATGTAATGTAGTATATCACTCAACGTGAGAACTCCCTTTAACCGGAAGTGATCGTCGACCACGACGAGACGGTGAACGCGGGATTTGCGGATGGTGTCGAAAATAGTATCGAGACCGTCCTCAGCCGAACAAGTATAGATGCCCGGGAAGTCCTGGGGATTGGAGTCAGCAGGCCGTGAGCGTCGATGGCAGTAGCGCACCTACCGGAGAGCGCTTCTTCAATGCTTCCCCCACGGTTAGATTCAAATCATCATACACACCGCCCTTGATAAGGGTGATAACATCAACCGCTTCGAAAACATTGTAGACAACACCTGGGCGTGCTTAGCAAAGATCTGAAGAAATGGGACTGTGAGCGCTCCTTACCCTCGGAATTGACAATGGGAACACTGGAAATGCTACGCTCAACCAAGCTATGAATAACATCAATGACGGGAGTGTCCATTGATGCAGTTACAATGTTATCATGTGTGCCCAGCCGGAGCTCTTTTAGGGGCTTCCGCAGCTTTTGCGTGTCGCCAACGTTGACTGCTACAAACTTGAGGATTCGATATTGAGTCACAACGCTGACGACCAGTGACCTATCCGTCTGGCTGTCATTGGATACGAGTGGTATTCTCCGAGCTCTCGAGTCGAGCATGCGCCTGCATGCTTCGTAGAGTGGGCGTTCGGGGTCAATCGATATCGTCTCTGGAGGCGCAACGCCAAGTGCCTTTTCCACTTCTGCAGACGGATGTGAGACTCCGTTCATCTGGTGAATACTTGCATAGATGACAACCCACCTCTAAGACTGTTCAATCGAAATTGATCAATCTGATCTAACGCGGCGGGATTCTGGAAATAATACTGGATGACATTAATGTAATCGGACGTTGTCAGCAGGCCGGCGAATGTGGACGTCTTGGAGTCCCATAATGGGGCGGACACAATGCCTGCAGCGCGGACACTTTCCTGTCAGTATATCTTATCCAATAGGTACCATCCTGGTGCGTGGAGATCTCCGAAAAAAACACATGCCATTCTGAATAAGGATATTTAAGCTCTCCTTGACGGAGAGCGAGGTGTCGAAGACGATCAGTCGAAAGCTGAGCGGGAGCACATCGTAGCTGTTGCGGACCTTGAGAAAATCGCGGATTGCACGCTGGAGAAAAGACAATCAAGCATCGTTAGCATCATCCTCCGGTTGGGCTGAAGTGCATCTGCTCTGCTGGATGCCTGGCGCGCGGGGGCTCATCCATCGTGATAGTCCGTCCCCACTCATAGCTGGACCGGAATATCCGGGGTTGGAGAGCTTCCTCATGTTGCGCCAGGGGGGTACTCCGTAGACCAGGCCAAAAAAGCAACGAGCAGACAAAGGAGAACGGGGGGAGCTCACCAGACCCAGTCGCTCTTCACGGTCGATAGCTCTCTCGGGTTGCGCCGGCGTCACTGGATGGGAATGGGCTTGCGGCCGCAAGTAAGAAGACGGCTGCACGAAACCCTCGTGACCAGCTCTGGCGACATGAGTGCGACTCGGATCGCCGTTGCTGTTGCTGCCAACACTCTGCTCGCTGACGCTGCTGGAGGTCGGGGACAGGCCCGATTTCGCGCTCCGCTGAGGCTCCGCGGGCGCATCTCGATCGAGGGCATCGTCCGCCATTGTTATGTCGAGAGGACGCTTTCACCCAGATCGATCGGCCACAGCCGCATGAAGAGGGGGCCTGGGCCGCGGGGGATTGCGCCTCAATTGATGTTCACCTTGGTCTTCCTTGCTGGCAACGCCTTGAAGCAGTGCTGATGCCAGGGGAACGAGAGACTCCAGCACCTCGATGAGTCCGCAGTGCTCAGAAACCCCGGCTGCTGCTCAGGGATCGTAGGTCGTCTTTTCGATTTCGAATCTCAGAGAAGTCCTCGTCTGACGGCGGCGGATGCGGAATGCTCCCAACGTGCCTGGAGCATCAGCAACTTTCACGTGCGTCCCGATTAGGTACTGATGAACAGGGAAAGAAATAATGTCCGTTGCAAGTCCTGAACAATCATCAATCATCAACCATCGGCCGTCTCAACGGGAGCGGACTGGACAGTCAGAGCAACGCCGCGAACGTCGACAGCTTCCATCATGGGCCCTTCAGTTCCCCCACCCCGCCATCCGCCAGCCCCGCACGTGATGTCTCCCGCGCCATGGAGAAGGAGACCAGCGATGGGGGTAATCAGTCGGACAAGGAGGGGAATAGCAGACAAACAATGAGGTTTACGGGAATTATGCTCTTCTTAGGGTCCAGGCTTTGTGTTTCAAATGCAATTGACCCCATGATGAGTCCCCATGTCTCACGGAAAGTCATGCGAAACGAGCAGACACTAAGCCCCAGTGTGCATACATACATACTTCTACGTATATAAAGTCTTTCCTATCTCGACGATATCACTGGCCAACAACCCTATGTGATAGATGCACAGTGAAAATATCTCATCCAAACCACATCCTGCACATGTGATAACAGCTTCATCTTCTTCTCACGTGGAAAACACGCTACTGGTGGCGGGCGCAAGGACATCTAATTAGCTGCATGCGCATTAGCAAGATAGGGTCCATGTGAGATGACAAGCAGCTTCCTGACTGTGCCATGATTTTCATATAACCCTCACCACGTGGATGGATCTGCCAGTTCACCTAGAGTGCTGATCTTTGCCATCAGCTGATGCTCGAGTGCAATGTTTTAAAATGTCCGGAAATCTGTTCCCTACAGTGTCTCGAGACATCTTCCGCCAAATCGGGCTAGAGGGGTATTCTCGAGCGCTGTCTTGTAGTTACCTAATTATGAGACGGAGGCCAATTTCTGATCTGTATGGGACGAGGGGCTAGGTTTTGCAAACGAAAATACATCTCAGTTCTAACAAAATAAATACTCTGCTGTTATGTACATACACAATGGATAAAGGGACATGGGGCGTCTATTTGGTGTGGACGACCTTGAGCGTCTTCGACTGGTGAGTATAGTTGTTCGCATAAGACTTGGGCTTGAACTTCCTCTCCTGGGGCTCCTGCACAAAGTATTCATAGCCCTGCTTCTGGGCGAACCGGATGGCGTCCTCCTTGCTCTTGAAGTTCAGATGAGTGCCCTGCATGTAATCGGCGGACGACTGCCAGCCCATCAAAGGGTTCTCCCAGCGGTGGCCCTTCCCAAGGACATCCCAGTCCATGCGCCAGTGGTGGCTGTGCCACGTGCCCGACTGAGTAGCGGGCTTTGTAGGGCGATAGATTCTGTGCAGCATGTGTGGTCAGCTAGACAGCCAGTTTCCCATCCGGTTCAATTATCCTCCATACCTCACAGTTCGGGCCTGCAGATCGGTCGGGGCACCAGAAAGAACAGCAGCAGCGACGGACTCGCCTGGCTCACTGCCGTCCATGACGCGCTTAGGGACGGGCGAGAAGTTCCTGTAAGAAAAGGACGTCAGTGACGCAAATTCGCGGGTGCCAAGGGCGGCGTCCGTACGATGTGCAGAAATCGATGGTAGCATCATAGTCCGGCTGGTGACGGGCCATTGCCTGGGCAGGAGTCTCCTTTCGGATCAATGAGCTCTCCTTCTGGGGCGTCGTAGGCGCATCTTCAGGGCTGGTCTTGATATTCTTGTCGGTGGAAGGACCCTCTGAGGAAGACTGGATGAAACGGGCGTTCACAGGCGCCGTGAGCCTGCCCACTCGGAAGCAGGCAGAGCTTCTGACCCGTAGGAAAGACATGGTGTGCGGTGCGAGGACGGCGAGATCGTTCAGCGTCGAAGACGAATATCTGCAAGGTCAGGAAGCCCAAGTTGAGGTGAGGTAGGGCGGGATGCCATCGATGCCCAATGCGGCTTAGCGCGTTGTGAGGCTCTGAGGCTAGGGATCGCTCATCCGGAGAGCCGACCGTGCAGGCACTTCAACCTCTCTCCAACATCAACAACTTCGGTCGCTCCCGGTCAATTGTCTGTCAGCCAGGTATGCAATTTAAAGGCCGCCATACTGGTTCCTGTCGATGCTTCTCTGGACCGTGAAACTGACCCGCTCACAGATCGACAAGATGAGTTACATTGTCCGCCGAGGTCTTTCGACCTTGATCCCTCCCAAGGCAAGTAGCCATTGAATTGCGCCTCCATCTGGTGTCTTTTGCACTGCTAACTGTTTCTTAGATCGCTTCGCCTAACGTGAGATTCCATTTCACCTTCACCTGCCCCGTTATGATCTCGTATCCGCGTGCCTCGGCCCGTTTTCAGTCGACGTCTAGCCGACCGGCGCGCTGATAACTTAGTCGATGGAATGCTTGCGTTTGGGATCTGGATTACTGACAATTGAGAAGGCGATCGGTGCCGCTCAGGATGCTGCCCGTATGGACCGTGTTGTGAGCTTTTACGCCAAGCTCCCCCGCGGTGCTGCCCCCGAGACCAAGCCTCAGGGCCTTGTTGGCCGCTACCAGGCCCGCTACTTCAGCGGCAAGAACGCTTCTGGCAAGCGTAAGTGACTGAATACGGATCAGTTATCCTGGTTGATTGTTTGCTGACCTGGGTCTTCTACCAAATAGCCCTCCTCCACGCCATCGGCGGTATCCTCATCCTCGGCTACGGCATGGAATACTACTTCCACCTCCGTAAGTGAAAAGATTTATGAAGCAATTATGATCAGCCTGTGACTGACAATCTTAACAGGCCACCACAAGAACCACCCTCACTAAATGCATTGTGTGTGTGTGCGACAAATGGGGAGGATGCTGTACATATATCCCGGTGTAGAATGAAAGAACTTTTACCGTGAAGCTTTATGAAATACAGTCATCCCAACCACGCCTATTGCAGTAAAGATATCCCAGTTCTTGAATGCTCCGGAATCCCGGGGAAGCGGTTCATAATCTCTATTTGCATTGTCATAAATAGACCGGGTCCGGATGCACGACATCATTGCTTAGTCGTTCTGTAGTATAAGAAAACAAACACCAAGAATAACGCCCCGTATACCCGGAAACAAGTAGCTCTCTTGCACCTCCAGAGCCTCTCTGCCCCAAGAATCCATAGAAAACAGGATTTCGTTAATCGCGTGGCTGGCGGCTGGGAGAGCAGCGTCTCTGAGGTGGCCTACTTGACTTCATTTTCTCATTTCCACGCTAACCGGATGCAGCCACCTCAGCTTAGCCGTGAACCGCTCCTAATGCTTCCACCACCTCCATCATCTGTCTACAGACAACAAACGCCTTCGCGACCGACCCCCGGATCTCCCTACGGCGCGTTACCGTCATATCCCATCTCCGCCGGCGGCCGACAGCTTCAGAGCTCGACTCTTTCCTTCACCAGGTCGAGCGCCCTGTACCGTGCGTCATCTCCCAGACGTTGCGACCCTACACCCAGAGAGAGGCTTCTGAGGCCCTATTTTGTGAAAGTCGGCAGATCACCGTGGCGATTCTTGATACCTGACGAGAGGTACAGCTTGACCCGCCTGTTTCTTTCCTCATGCATACCTAGCTCGTTCTCTACAAAAACCACCATGACCCGGGATACTACCACTACCCTTCCTTCATTACCCGTGATTTCAGAGGAGCATTCTTCTAACGATGATGACCCGGACTTGGGTGAGCCTGCAGATTCGAGTATTGTTATGGCAGAGCAGAGCAGCCACGATGTGGTAACTCAAACCCGGTCGGGCGGCGAGCCTTCGCCTTCCGACGTTCCTGCGAGCAATTCCGACAAGAACACTGCTGGAGGGGACGTGGGGGAGATTAAAGACACAGCTACCACTGAACACAACGAGAAACATACGAACGTGGAATACGACTCGAGATCGGGCGCTGCGGAGACAGGTCCTGGTGCGGACGATGGTGGAAATGCTTCGGGACGGTCGACAGCTGTAAGCTCCTCGCGATCGCATGCTCACGTCGTCTTCAGCGCAACGTTGGTTACTGATCTCTGAGAAGGACTTCACCAAGGATGGTCCAGGCCCGGTTGAGTCTCGGGCTCTAGAGTTAAATGGGGTGGCCTCAGGATCAGAACGTGGTGAAGATACAGGCTCACAAGGTGGATCAGAATCGGATACCAGTCGAACCGATGGGAGGCATCACACACGTACAGGCTCTGTGAAGAAGCCAACGAGTTTCAAGCCAGTGTCGTTTGCCAAGTTCAGCGTCCCGAAGACTCCAGGTTCGGTGCTCACGTCCAAGATCGTCAGCGAGAAAGGTATATTTCCCATATTCTTATGTCTGTGTCATGAATGATATCGAACTAAATGCGCGCAGCTTCATTAGCTTCTCCGTCTCCATCTACTACGCCACAGTCAACCTCCCGACCACGTCTGGTTGCTAAAACAACAAGCAGTTTACGGGATTCCTCTAGAACTCCTGGCGCAGGAGCTGGTGGTGCATCGGGCCCGGATCCCAATCAGGTTTGGAATAAGAACAAACGTACGTGCGCATCTACTACTCTTTTATCTCTGCACTAACATTTGTCCTTGTCCAGCGGCCCAGCCTACTCCGACCAGACACCTCACGGATGAAGAGCTCAAACAGCAATACGGGATACACATGACGTCTCGTATCCAGGAAGATGGAGGAGGCACGGAGGCAAAATGGGCAGATATCGATGACGATGAGGATGACTGGGCTCCGGAAACTATCGAATGGAATGATGGAACGAAGATCACGCTTACAGCTCATGCGGAAAGCAGCACAACTACCAGCCAAGAACTGAAAGACCAAAAGGATCCCCAGGATGCTGCTGCACCCGCAATAGAACCGTCGCCAATCGTCGAGAAGACGACCAGGTCTGTTACGACTAAATCCACTACCTCTGTTGGGCCGAACGCAACTGTTCTTAGATTGGGAGCCAATGCCGAAAGACAAGCAAAGAATGCTATGGCTGCGTCCAAGGGAGCAAATGAAAAGTCATCATTGATGTCGAAAAGTCCAGCCCCCGTACCTGCAAAGTCGCCGTGGGCGCCTTTACCTCCTATGGAAAAGATTTCGCCGGTTATGCATCCAGTCCAACCACAGTCATCGTCGCGTTTCATGAGAAGGGAATCTTATACCCAGGAGGTCGCGAATGGTCCGCTCCACGCAAAGGAAATTGCAGCGGATGATTTCGATCGATCTTGGAGGGAAGGCCAATCCAACTTGCCTCGAGAGCTATACAATTCTCATTCAGGTCGATATGAGCCGGTGTCCGATACACGAAGGGGATCTCAGCGCAATGATCAAGCATCCCGGGCTCCTTCGCTTCTGCAAAGGCCATCTCATCATGAACAGACAGGACCGGCAGAACCCTCAGCAGCATTTCAGACGCATAGGGCGAGTGCTCAAGAATTTGGCCCCTGGAGTCGACGTCGCACGTCCTCCAACGTTAGTGGAGGAAGCGGCAGCTTTGGTCGTCGGATGTCGTTAGGTAGACCCGACGCTGTCCCCAAGCTGGGCGATGCTCGAAGAGGTTCTCAGGTGAATGGAGCTTTGGAGCGATCTGTTTCGCCAAATGAGATATCCAGACGCGGCGTCTCTCCTGGCCAGCAAGGTGCTGGACCTTGGCGAGCTCGCACACCTACAAACTTGAGTTACGCACCACCTGGAGCCGCCGTTGCCCCTCAACCAGCAGATTTGTCGGCTCAAGAACAAGCCGCAGCTGCGCCCCAGGTTCCCCAGGAAGATCCTGTCGCAGTTCAGCAACGTATCATGAAGGAGAAGACTATGGAAGCACGACAAAGGCGGAAGGAACAAGAGGAGAGAGAGGAAGCTGAGCGTCGAGAAAGAATCAGGCTGAAGCTCGAGGCTCTGGGGCCTCCTCCATCGGAGAAGGAGAAACCCAAGTCTCAAGATGCTTCCTCGACCGCAAAGTCGCCTGCAAAGGAAGCAGCTCCTGCGACAGCCGCGCCCATTACGCACTCACCCCCGAAGCCTCCGGTTCCTGAGCCTACGGGCGAACCTAAGCAGTACGGTATGATGAAGGTCCATCATCCTGACACGGTCAAGAAACTTGTGGCTGCGAGTGACAGAACGCCCGACAAGCCTGTACCCGCGTCCCACGGTCGTCGTCTCCCATCTCCCGCGCGTGAACCCAAGGCTGATATGTCGAAATCGAGCGGACTGCGTCAACCCCATGATATCTCTCCTGCGCAGCCAGTTGGAGCACACAGGGATACTCTGCCGGACGAAAAGGGCCCTCAATGGAGAAGCAGCCTCAGCCCATGGGTTGCTGGCCCAAAGATTGGCGGTCATCCATCGTCCGATCCAAACCCTTGGAAGCCACTGAGCAGCGATAAGACACTCGGGAATGGCGCTTTCGATAGAAATCTTCCTGGTTTCACTGGAAGAGACCTCCCTCTCCGCGGTCACCTTGCTCTTAACAACGAACAATCCTCGATCAGATCTCCACCTACGAATGACGAGAGGATGGGTGCTCCCCAGCCTTTCTCCGGATCTCCTAGGATTGCCCAGGATAGCACACCTATTTCTCCGCTGCCAGAGTCTGTGAAACCAATAGCTAGACCGGGACCCATTGCACCTCCCAGCTCACAACCAGCTCAGCGGCATCACGAACTGCCTCGTGCTGGTGAGACTGCAGCTTGGAACAACTTTCACAATATTGCTACGAAGCGTGAGGCAGAGGAGAGTGAGCGATTCCACCGTGAACTTGCGTCTATGCGCGACGATGGTTCCTCTTCGATAGCGGTCAGTTTCAACGAGACCTGGCGCCAGGTTCGGACTGGTGATCATGCCGGTTCCCGCCAGGTTGTCGGTGTTACCAGAACTGCAGAAACCGGAGCCTCAGTGGCACCTTTACATGCTTTTGATCCTGCCGTTGGAAGCCTGCCATTCCCTGAAAATCATTCTCGTCCATTCAGCAGTTCTGCTGGCCGAGGTTCAAGATTCTTTCCCCATCAGCCGGAGCAGCATAAACCCCCTGTTGTTCAAGACCGTGGACTTTCTAGGAGCCCTTCCCCGCCTCCTCCAGAGGAGATATCTAGTCATCCTGTCTACACCGGAAATACAGACCGTCCTCTCGTCCATCTTCCAACCCCGAAACCGGTTGTCAAGTTGCCTCCCAAGCCAACAGGTCCAAAGCGGCCTCCGACGTTCGCCTCTATGGTCGCGTCTGCACCTCCGGTTCGAGTCGTTCCCCAGCCCATCGCAAGCACAACGTCGTGGCAGGACCGTTTCAACGGTCTCTTTGGCAAAAAGCCAGCAACTGAGAAAAAGCAAGTTCTTGCGGTTGCCTCCGCTACCAAGGAGCCACTGGACGTTCAGTCACAACCCACCCCAGCTGCCGTTTCTCTTCCTCAATACGTGGAGAGCGACATTCTGCGTGATGCCGGGAAAGTGACATCTAAGGAGGTCGAGGAAGAAGAGGCTATCTTCGAAGATCGTGAGGCTGGCTCTCTGCCTGTTGTCCGTGTACCAAATATGGCACCCGCAGCAGCATGGCGGGCAGCCCTTCCGCCGCCGTCGTCCAAACTCCGCTCTAAGTACCTCAAGCCTATGCAGGTCCACAGTGTTGAGCCTTACAACTTTGGGTTACACGATAAAGATCGTTCTGGAAATATCCATGTAATCATACACTTCCCAGGCAATAACAGTACGAAAAGCGTGACACTGCCAAGAAAGGCCGGCAACCACGGACAGCGACAGCGCGGCGGCGCTTCTGGATTCAAGTCTCGGAAAAACGCGAAGAACTCGAGCGAAGGGTCGAGCAGCCACGGTCATAATCGAAACTTCAAGAAGACGAATGCTTCCTCTGGAAATACCGCTGGTAGTTCTCCTCGGGCACCTTTCGGAAACTCAAGCTGGAGTTCACCTGCATTTGGTGTTGCTCATTAGAGTCCTTTCACTGCCAATGCTCTCGGGTCTAAACGCAGTAATCTACGATCCAGTCCAGCCTCATGGAGTTGGTTCGCGCTTCTGCGAGCCCATCCAAAGTCTACTGTTTCACTACTGGCCGGTCTACGCTGTGTTCCATAGGTCCAAAATGATCTAAGGTGACGCAGCAGGCCCTTGTTCTCTGAAATAATTATTTCCCTTTCTCCCTAATACCATACGTGTTTCGCCAGTACTAGCTTTGAAGTGCCATAACGTCCTCGTGCTGAGAAAGCAGTCCTTCGAGTCCGCAAGATCCGACCGGGGTTGGCGCATTTATTTTATTCGTCGAGATCTGATCCACAGTATCATAAGCTTGATGCTATCGTTATCTGTGATGATCCGCCCATTTCTCATGCGGCTGTTTAATCAGAGGAGGAGCATTGTGGCTGCAAAGCTTAGTATCTGTCATTTTCGGTGTGCGCGATCCATGTCCTCGATATTATGTCCTTCGACCTGGCCGTCTCCTAGTACCTTGTTCTTTGTCTAACCCTTATGGGGGGCTCCTTTTGAAATCTCGAGATTTGTTTTATCATGCTTTCCTGAAATGGATGAGTGCTTTGCACCACCATGAGCACACTACACCTGATCATCCTGACAACAATATTGTTCGCATTGGCGTATCCTGCTTTGTTCTTTCAAAAAGGGAAACTAGGGGGCAGGCGGCGTTGGACAGGAGGTTTGTCAGCTTGTTACGGCGTGTTCGGAGAGCAGGGAATGAACTCTTTTTCTGTCGTTCATGCTCTCCCTTGTTCCCTCGTGGCCAACGCAGGAGCAAATGAAATCGAATTAAAGATTCCATATTCCATATTTCATTGCTTTTACTCCGGTATTTCATTTCATAATTATCTGGCCTTTCGCCGGGAAACATCGTAGCCTTGGCTTTCTTCGGAGATACCACCCAACTTTTGAGCCTAGCAACATCCAGAGTTCTGAGATCCAGCGGCTTGCATAATAGATATCTAGTGTCGCGATAGCAAGGGATATCCTTACGTATGAGCATCATCGATCCTAAAAAGAGAAAGAATTAAAATCGAAAGATGATTAGATGATGTGAAATCTACCTAAGAACGAAATCCCATACACAAGGTATCAATCCAATGAATGTCACGCGCACCGGATTCCAAACTAACACAACAGAAAGACAGACCAAAAGGAAACACAGTCGACAAAAAGGGGAAAATAAAGCAAAGAACGCCATCCCGCTGATAATTCCACAAACATGAATGAGGACAGCCACTCGTAAAACCTGCAAGGGCGTAGGCGTATATATTTCCGAGAGAGAGGGAGGTGGGAAAGTAGAGAGAAGGGGAGTGTTGATCTTGAGACCACCAGTTTACCAGTTCCAGGTACGGCTGGATGCGGTAAAAACAGGAGGCTTCCATTGAAGTCTTGCCGGGTCGATTTTGTGGACGCCCTTGGCCTTTTCCTTTTCGATGTGCTTCTTGTGTTGTTCGATGATGGCGTCGCTGAGGACGAGTACCCAGTTGCCTTTCTAGAAGATTGTTAGCTTTGTATTTCTCGATGGGGCGTGTATGGGGGAAGAATTGAGGCGGAAGGGTACTCAAACGTACGTGGTATCTTAACAGGCCCAAGACAACCAGTGTCTCATGGACATCCTTTTCAGTCATCGAACTAAGTGTAGCCAGCTCATACTCGCTGATAGCCTCACGTCCTGGTTGCATGAGTAGTTCGACTAATGTCTCTCGCCAATATTGTCTGTATCCTAGCAGGCCAAGATCACTGAGTGGCTTCTCGGGCGAACCCAGTTTTCCTTCCCGCTTGCTGAGTTCGTAACTGAATGAGATGAGGAGACGACCGAATCCACGTCTCTGATACTGGGGAAGTGTCAAGATACAAGCCAAGTTGTAGCCTTCTGCTGAATCCTTCTCCTTGGAGAAGTATCCGACAAGATGACAACCAGTCTCGTCTCGAGTACACATGCAGTAGAACAAGAAAGGATCGACGTCATAGTAAAGTGTTTTGTGATCGAGGAAGAGCTTGCTCAGCAAGCAGAGATTGCGACACCATGTGCGCTGGCGTCGTCCGTCGACCTCGAAGAAAGAAATGTAGTCATCTCGGTAGATTTCGTTGCCAGGAGGATGGACGAGCGTGCACTTGGACCGATGTCGTTCGAAAGCCCGTTGGTTGTCGAAGTAACTGAGACAGAATTCATCTATGTAGACCATCTCCGCGTCGGAAAACGAGGCTGGATATGGTGAAAAGTACCAAGGCTCCATCTCGTACTTCCCCATCTGTAGACGATCCAGGTTACGGACACGGTGGACTTCGATCGGGTTCTGCGTCATACTACCACCTGTTCGGAGCTTTTCGATCTCTTCTTCACGGGACATCTGATCTTGTTTCTCTTCCTCCTTGATAAGGGTCCTTTCCGCGAAGCTGACATCAGTCATCTCTACATCGTCCGACTCAGGCTTTGGCGTGCCAGATACAGAGACGGATTCCGATCCAGTGATGTTCGCTGGGATGTCTTCCAGGCGGTTCTCTTTACCACCAGCCTTCGATGGACGCTGCGCTTTTCCGACATTCGTGTTCTTGCCCGTGAGCAAGTCAGGAGTGGCAGAGACATCTCGGCTGTCTGCTCTGGCACGTTTATTCTTGCTTGGGGCCTTGTTAGCAGCGCCACCGGTCTTCTTCTTTTCCGGCTTCTCTGGCTGAGGCCATTCGACTTCTTTCGATAGATCGATTCTTGACGCAGGAATCCATTCTTGATTCGTATTAGCATCATCCCTTGGAAATGGCAGTTCCGTAACCTACCATCAAGACGTTTATTGAAGTCGACGTAGTGGACACTGTGATGTCTGTTAATAATCTGCGCGATAGCCAAAATGGGATGTATCCATACTAAAAGTTAGGCCCGTCTTTCCGCTGTCTCATAGACAAAATCTCTGCTTTCCGGAGCTCGCCATCCTATAGTAATCCTCCCAGTCAATATTACCAGAAATGGAAATTGTCACGTGATAAGTATCACGTCTCTTCAGGATTTGCTGCCTGTATCTTACCTTCTCAACCATAGCCTTCACACCGATCCTATCATCAAAATTAGCATATCCGACCGTATAAATCAAGACTGGAGATTCCATAAAAGCCTTTTTCAGCAATTTTGGGGACCTACCTGAGCGAGCTGAGGGTGGCGAACCCTTTCTCGACGGGATCGGGGGTGCCAGAGACCTCGCCATGGGAATCTCTGACGCCCATCGTGTCTGGGGGAGGGTCTTTAGTGGATTAGAGATGGGTTTTGAGATAAAAACGACGTTGTGGTCGATATTTTGATGACTCTTGCAGATGGCACTGCTGATGAGGTTGAAGTTGCTAGCTAGGATCGCCACTGCGGGAATGGCTCTTTGAAGCCCAAAGTGAGACCTGTTGCGTCGCCTTCCGTCCCGCTTTACAGTTAAAGCCTCTCCAGGGCTTTCCACCCGCTTGCAGCCATGTTCATACCGTAGCCAGTGGATGGTAATACCATCCATGATTGAACATCTGCCATGGAAAATGCTGATTGAATATTCTTTTTGGATGGTTTGTATGCCCTCGTTAGCGTACTATTTATCTCATACCCACGCCGCTGAGTACAATCCATACATCTATGTCTAGAAATAATATATATATATTCTTATCAGTGACGACTGCTCTGAAGAACTTATGACGGCCACGAATAATATTAAGCATGCAGACAAATGTTTTTATACAAGACTAGACTACATTCGACTCCACGGGATATAATGCACGTAAGATAGTGTTTAGCTGACCATCAATGCCACCCATTGGTCATGCCTCCAACAGCCGCAACAAGTTCGTCGAGCTCGTCTTTTCGAGATTTGTAAACTTCCTGCGCCTCTCTTTCTCTCCTGGAAATAAAAGCGACCTCATCACGCAGCTTTTCAAGCCTCATTGAAAGAGCCGCTTCCTCAGAGACCTGCAGGGCTCTGAAAGTGTTAAGCTCAGCCTTCGATTTCTCCAATGCTGCACCTGCTTCGACAATCTTCGAGCGGAGTGTTTTCGCGCGAGCTTGATATCCACCGTAATGTAATGCAAGCTTCTTTTCCAGTTTGTTACCTTGTTCTGCTGTAGCCAGAAGCGACGCAGAAACGTTGTCAAATGCACTGATCATCAGCTGCTCTTGCTTGTACGGATCTTCGTCTTCATCATAATAGTTGGACAGGCCGGGTAGAGAGTTCGTGTGAGTCGAAGTCCAAGCATTGTCGAAATCAGCTTGCCATTGTTGCAAAAGCTCAGGAGAAGAGACCTCTGCAGCGATTGCTGCTCGCGCTGCATCCAGGAAGCTGTCATCCAACTTTTGCAATTTTGGAGCTTTTCCTTCCACCTTGGATCCCGGAATAGGGTGCTTTCGCGCATCATTGGCGATAAGAAGAGCAGTCTCTCTCGCAACTAGGCTGCTAATAGGATCACTAATCTGTGAAGCCCGCTGCATCAAGGCATCAATGTCGAGAACACTGGGTCGCGGCAACGAGCGCTGGAAGACCTGAGTTTGGCGTTTGAACTCAGCCTGGGCGGCCTTTTCGCGAGCCTCGTTTGCCCGTCTGTCACGCTCAGCGGCATCCTCCTCGCCCTCAGGACCTGCTGCGGTAGGCTCTGCCGTCTCAGAGGGAAGCTCTTCTAGTTCCCACTCCGTTTCTTTTGGTTTCGGAAGCGATGATAGTTTACTGCGAAGCTGCTGTCGTATGAAGTTCTCGCGCATTTTGACCTCCTTAGGCGTGTTTCCTATGAGCTGTCCACCACCGACTTCTTGATTCAGAGCAAAGTGATCCCGCGGTGTACGCAAAGGCGTAGCACCAGGCCCAATTCCTCCGTGAATAGGGGTTGCGCCCACGCCGTTCGCCTGGCGGAATGGAGTGGCCATGGGATTCGGTGTGACAATCTGCTGTCGGCGAGGTGCAATGCCTTCGAAACCGGTAGAGCCTTCTCCGCCATGAAGAGGGGTGTTCTCCCCCCCCAGCAACGACGACTGCGTTTCCGTCAAAGCTCTGATATTGCGAATCTCATTGGCAATGTGATCTTCTTCTGCGGGGGCGCGAGGTGTTCGAATAGGCGTTCCACCGACAATAGCTGAGTAGTTTCCTACCAAACCTTTCGGAACCTCATCGTCCCCGATCATCTTGCCGGCTTTATCTCCAGCCATGCCCATTTTGATGATATCCTCGAGTTCACCCTCGCTGACTTGAGGAGCAGGCAGGTTAAGAGGTCTTCTCTTGCTGCTTTGCTCTGCTTCACGGATCTTCTGCATCTGTCCAGCCTTCGCAGCTGCTGCGAAGGCCGCAGCGTTGCTGTTTTTGTCGCTCTTTCTCTTCTTCCTTTCCGCTTCATCATCCTGATCCCCTCTTCGCTTGTTGGCTTGCTGTTTTCGAGGATCAAACATCTCCCGCTGTCTCTCGTTTCTCACAATTTCCTCTGTCGTATCGTAAAATCCCGGAGCCGCGGGTTTCTCGAATGGGATATCTGCATTATAATCCATCTCTCCCTGCTTGCGGGTAACGACTTTGATATTAATACCGGCATTTTTGAGCTCGCGTCGTTTCTGGAGGACAGCCAGCCGTCGTGACTCCTCAAGTTGACGTTCTCGGGCCTTGCGCTTGGCTTTTTTACCCTGAGTGTTTGCTAGACGGGCACGAGCCTCGCTGAGCATTTCCTTCTCGTCCTCATCCAAATCGATCGTATCTGGTCGGGCAGGCTTCGACTCGGGATCTGGATCGAGTTCACCGGGACTGTGGGAACAGTTAGCACCTGGGCAAAATGAAACATTAAGGTATAAACATACCGTAGTCGTCTGACATCATCTGCGCTGGGGGCAGAGGCCTCAGCCCCCGGGCCACCCAGACCAAGATCCTCATTCTCGCGAGCCTCTGCTTCATCCAAAAGTTTCTGGTATCGCTCCAGACACTGGGTGGCCGTGCGACCGACAATGGGCGCAATAGTTCGCCATTGTGTCGGCATCAACTTTGCCAGGTGCAGCAGCTTCTCATCCTCCTCGCGCGACCACTCGATCTTGCGAATACTTGGATCCAGCCATTCTACCCATCGCGCCTTGCATTGTTTCGGGGTTTTCCGCGCGAGCAGCGATGATACTCGCGCCCACTGATTGAGACCATATTTTGATACCTATCAAAGACTGCATCAGCACCTGTCGTCAAGAAAAGCTGCTTCATTGGAATGGATAGACATACGCTTGCCTTCAACACCTCATCTTCCAAGTTCGTCCTGGAGCAAGTCAGAAACTGCAGTCGATGACGGGGGCGAGGATGCAACTTACCAGACGCCTCCTTTGACGACGGGCATGGCGCAGGATTTCTGGTGAAGACACCAGCTGAGACTGATAGGACAGCAGAAACTATTCGAGCCTCAAAAAGCACCTGAGGATCCAGGGCGAAAGAATGGACGGAGCTCACTCAGATACGAGTGACTGATTGACGTCTCGAGCAAAGGCAGACGAACGCGCTTCCGTGCAGGGTTAAGCGTTGCGGGTGGCGGAATAGACCAACTTGGCTGTCGCGTTTATGCTCGTCCGCCAATGAACATTCAGACGCAGATACTAAATCAGTCGTTTTGCTTAACTACAGTTCCACAAACCTTTTGATATTGGAATATGATGGAATGTCACTAGAAAGATGAGAGATATATTTTTCTTGAGAACCTGTCTGGAAAAGATAACAAATAGTGGAGAGTCAGATATCCAGCTCCAACACTTCATTTGTCACGGAAAACATGGAAAATAAATTGCGAGTAAAATAAATACAATCAGAATCTTGAAATTTCTGTATATCACATGAGTCTAGAAAATAAATACAGAATACGAGTGCTTTATATTGCTATCAAGAATGATCTTGAAATGGCGCTGGAAGCTGGGCCTGATAAAGATTCTAGCGGCGCGTTCATTGGTGCGATAGCCGCACTAGCGTCCTCCCCGCGCTAGGCGGTCCAGAATTTTTGGATTTTCGATCCCAAAAAATAGCATCGGTTGAACAACCAGAATCCCAGTTATAATTATCTAACTGGGGTAGCTGTCACAATGTCGGCCACTCTAGAGGCTCCTCACCAATACAAGCAGCCTTCAAGGAAGGGCAAGAAGGCGTGGCGGAAAAATGTTGATGTTTCGGAGGTGCAAGAGGGTCTCCGCGCCTTGCGGGATGAAGAAATAAAAGGGTAAGGCTGGATCTCTCTCATTGGGAATTTTTTGTTTTCTTCGTGTTCTTGGGCTTACGGAAGTTGCTTTCTTTCAGAGGTGTTGTTGCAGAGAAGCCCTCTGAAGAGCTTTTCACGATCGATACCACCGGTTCAGAAGAAATCCGAAAAGCATACCTGAAGCGCCACAAGCCCCTGAAGTCCGATGAGATTATCGCACAGCGCTCTGCGATTCCCGCAGTTGACAGCAGGAAGCGGACGAACTCGAAGGTGACTGATGGAGTCATTGAGCCTAAGACGAAGAGGCACAAGAGTGACTACATTAGTCACAAGGAATGGGTTCGTTTGAAGCAGGTTGCGCGAGCAGGGAACCCGGGTGCGAAGAAAGAGGGAGATGACATCTACGATCCTTGGGCAGATACGGAAGAGACGCCCACTTATGAGGACCCCAAGTTTGATTTCTTACCGAAGCCCAAGTCCAAGGTGGCCCCTCCTACGATTAAGAAGGCGCCAATCGCCCTGACCGCCAACGGCAAGCCTGTTCCTGCTGTAAAGAAACCAGAGGCAGGCGTAAGTTACAATCCCTCTTTCGAGGACTGGGACAAACTCTTGGCCGAGGAAGGCCAAAGGGCAGTGGAAGCTGAGAAGAAGCGCTTGGAGGATGAGCAGAGATGGCAGGAGAGACAGCGCTTGAGGGCTGAGGCCGAAGCTCAGGGCGATGATGGTGAAGTGAAATCTGACGACGAAAGTGCATGGGAAGGGTTCGAGAGCGAATATGAGAAGCCTGAATGGTTGAATAAGAAGAGACCTGAGAGAAAGACGCAGTCTCAAAGGAACAAGATTAAGAGACGCAAGGAAGCTGAGAGGAAAGCCAAGTGGGAAGAACAAATGAAGAAGAGACAGCAACAGGCAGAACAGGTCAATGCTATCGCCAAGAAGGTAGAAGAGCAAGAAGAAGAACGCAGGAAACGCCAAGAACAGGAGGGCGAATCTACGGATGAAGGTGATGACAGGAAGTTGCGTCGACGACCACTGGGAAAGAATCCGTAAGTACAATTCTGAGAGTACCCATGACTACATTGCTAACCTTACAATAGGGTCCCCGAGAAGCCGGTAGAAGTTGTGCTGCCGGATGAGCTCCAAGATTCTCTTCGTCTACTCAAACCGGAGGGCAATCTTCTGGACGACAGATTCAGGAATCTGATTGTCAATGGAAAGCTGGAGTCCCGGAAGCCAGTAACGCAGCCAAAGAAGGCCAAGAGGAAGACCACAGAGAAGTGGACATACAAGGATTTCAAGGTACCCGGGTTGGAGTAATAATGGTTTCTTATGTGCACATATTAGCCTATCTGCAGGAATCTCATCATTTGCCAGTTACATTACTAAGAAACTAAAATTGCATCCTCTAATGAGATCCTAGCTCTCACAACACTTTCCTAAGCTCCGATGTGTGATATTTTCTTAAAGTTTGACGCTTTCTAAGATATACCGAATGTCTCAGAGCTATAGTCTACTTGCTATCAAGAATGTAGCTTAAACTAGTCAATATGAGCCATTGATAAGAAATGTATCTAAGACTGACGCGGCCGAATATGCACGAACCGCCAGTTACCCCTTTCAGGCGATTCAATGACCCGTTTACGTCTTTGCTTTTGCTACACCCACCAGGTCTAGCAGCTACTCTGCATCGAGCACATGAATTACCCGGTCGGCTAATCTGGCGGGCTCCAGCTTCAGAATAAACCCAGCACTCTTCCTTGTTGAATTGACAGGCAACGCACCTGTCATCCCCAAAAAATTGCTCGCCTAACTCTGTCTCCATAATTCGACCAATATGACTGATGTTATGTTTCTTATTTGGCGTGAGATCTTCATACTCCTTCTTCCCGTGAAACCACCATTTTCCGACCGCAGTAGGGACGTAAAGGTCTGAGGTCTTTCATCTAGACTTCCAATTCCAGGGTAAACGAGCTTGATCGGCGACCTGTGACTGGTCGTATCTCTTGCGAGAGCAAGAGGGAGAAAAGGAATTGAGTACTCGAGAATCAGTGTTCGCGGACTCTGTTGATGTGGTAGGCAAAGGTCGTGAGTGTGAATCTTCGGTGTGGGCAGGTTCCGTATTCGGCGAGTTAGAAGATTTTTCGGATAATATTTCTGGACTTGGAGAGCAAGGAGATTCAATGCATTCGTTTCTCTGGGTTTGAGGATGGCTCCGGACTCTCAGAGTCGGAAAAAAATGATTCCAAGGGAGGCATTGGCAACGGCTTCTAATGCCAGTTCATAGGATGGGTCAGCTTGGATGGATGAAATCCAGAAATCTGGATAGTGTTTGACTAAGGGCCCTACATGTGGAATCAATGTATTAGCCACAAATTGACACAAAGGAGAAAGAACAAGAGTTACCTTTGCGGTTGTAAAGTTGGCTGAAGAAAATAAGCACGAGCAGCAAGGTGTGCAAAATAACTTGCTCGATGGCCGACCAGACTGCCCCAGCAGCAAGTTAATCTTTGAGATCTATGGTGAACCCATGTGAAGGAGTAAGAGCCAGCATGCTGTTATTTTCAAGACGCAATGTCATAACTGCTAGCAACGCAGCGACACAACATCGTGCATCATCCCCTTTTATGACTAGGTGTCCTCATAGTAACCTGATATTCTGCACAAAAGAACCTAGAGCTGCCTATATATCATATATGCTTTAAAATCCAAACATATGGAGGGTGATATGGTGAGGGACATCTCCGGATTCATACAACTTTTTGAAGATAAATGCCTGGTTACTACCTAGTTAGAAAAGGATAAATCTAGATCTGGAAAATCGAGTTTGCCCTGTTTGCACTCGCCTGATTGGATCCCGCCCGAAAATTATCTCCGATCAGAATCGATGTTCCTGATTTCCTATGCCTCGCTCACGATAAAATGGAAGCTTAAGATATCCTTGTCAATTAATTTGGGATGGAGCTCAAAACTTTGTCCAGCAATTGGAAAAAGCTCCAAGAAAAATTAAAGAAGGAGAACCCCTCGGTCTCCACCTCCACCAAGCGCAAGATCTCGGACCGTGTCAGCCAGAATGGAGTGAAGCGACGGAGAACCGAGAGCGTCAGCGGAAAGAAAATCGAAGGACAAAATAAAAATCTGAAAAGGAAAAGGATGACGGAGGAAACTCAGCAGGACGGGGTGAAGGAGGTGCGAGACACGGTCACGGAGGTTACGTTGCGGAGGAATTCTACAGCTTCGACACCCAAGGCTGATTCGCGGAATGCACGAGTTAATGAGGGATTATCTCCGAAGTGAGTTGTTTCATTGCCATATACTCCTGGGAATTATTGACTCTGACTGTTTGTAGTGTTGAGATAGGAAAATATGTTGCCATCGATTGTGAAATGGTTGGAGTCGGTCCCAATCCCGACAGCGACTCTGCTCTTGCTCGAGTAAGTATAGTCAACTATAACGGCGAGCAAGTGTACGATTCTTTTGTCAGACCCAAAGAAATGGTTACAGATTGGCGCACGCATGTCAGCGGAATATTACCAAAGCATATGGTCGAGGCACGCTCGCTGGAGGAAGTACAGAGGGATGTGGCCAAAATTCTGGATGGAACCGTCTTAGTCGGACACGCAGTTCGGAACGACCTGGATGCCCTTCTCCTAAGCCATCCTAAACGGGACATAAGAGACACAAGCAAGCATCCGCCATACAGAAAATTTGCAGGCGGCGGATCTCCGCGTCTAAAAATCCTGGCATCGGAGCTCCTGGGCCTAAAGATTCAAGAAGGTTCTCACTCCAGTGTTGAAGATGCCAGAGCCACGATGATGCTGTTCAGACGAGATAAGGATGCGTTTGAGCGAGAGCATGCGAAGAAATGGCCTGCTCGGATTGTTGCAGAGGCGAAGGAAAACGATGACAGCCCAGCGAAGAAAAAGAGGAAGCCCAAGAAGAAGTCCCGAAAGAGGTGAAGCATATTTGTTACTCCATTTACTCGATGAGAATAATACCCCCATGTTTCGTGCAGAAATCGTATCCAGATTCTAGCAAGTCTTTAATGTTTTTTTTTTGGCGCATTTTATTCACACCAGTAGACATGTTACTGTGTATGTACTATACATATGTAATTAAATGAAAAACGAGAACCGCTCCATTCGAGATATAACGCTCGATATAATCGAGCATTAGTACGGTAAATCAGGAGGTAGATTTGCGTTCCTTTATCAGAAGTTTCTGATAAGCGCGCACTGGTCATTTCCCCACATTTCAATTAAACGCGGCTAAGTGATCGCGTCGCGTCGACCAAAGACCCTGCGACGCATTCTACTACCACCAGTGACTTTAAACGCTATATTCCGAATTATTCATCGAGAAACTCGGGCTATTTGGACATTGACTGCAAAATATTTTTTTTTTTTTTCTACAATCACCGATATGTTTGCCCTTCAATCAGCTCCGATCACCACTTCCGATACAGACACGCGGTCTTCGAAGGCTTCTGTCCCGAATATCCTACCTTGTCGCATACATCATGATGGTCCCCTAGAGTCCATTGAACGATACTGGAAGCCTCTCAAGGATGAGAATGGTATTATCTCCCTTGATAAGCATATTACATATATGGGCGGCAGTCCTGTACTCACGTTGGGTCTTAAGTCGTTCTTTACTGACATATTCACTGGCAAGGATATGTTCAAACTACACACTTTAGAGGGCGAAAGCTCCGGGCCCGTCGTGTTGCTATATCAGAAGGCTATAAGGGTACGATTATGTATATTTAGGCTGCTATTATACGTTGCTGATATGGTGATAGGTGTCGTTGCAGTGCCTACGGATCGTGTGCTACATTCAAAGATGGACAGAAACGCGCAGTTACAGAATGGTGAGCAGGACGAGGTGCCAGAAGAGCCTATAAAGGTCCTCGAGACGCAGTCTACATTCGATGAATTCGTTGTCTGGGGCCACGAGGTTACACCAGCAGCAGATGACCCCTTTGTTAAGGGTGTGGAAGAGTGGATGAAGTTTGCGGAGGCGGTAAGTCTCATGGCTGAAGTCATACTCGTACACTGCAGGAGCACACGTCTAACCTCTCCCTTTGAAAGATGCATCTTAACCCGCAAGCTTCTACCGATGGTGTGGACAAGGACACTTCTAGCTAGACCGTCAATGGCCGCGGAGGCGACCGTTCATGCTATATGCTGCGGATATAATGATATTGTGCCGGCCGTGATAATGGACAACTCGGTAGGATCATCTCCGAGATGCTCGCTTCCGGGTGAGGACCTCTCATCCACACAGACATGGAAGGAACACCCAGCGTCCCATGCTTCTCAGCACCAGTTGGAACTTGTCTGTGCAACCACTTATGATCATACCGGAGTCCGCACTGCTACATTTTCAAGTGCCATATCGAACCACGGAAACGCCATGTGTGAAGGACAGCAAGTTCTATCAGGTACCAGACTGCGAGCAAAAGGTGGTTTGTTATGTCCACAATCCTTTCCGAAGTCGAGGAATCGCCCTGAGAACCCAAAGTGGACTTTCATGACATTCAGCACAATCATCAGTGGAGATATTGGGTCTTGGGAAGTGCAGTCGGTCATTCAGCGAGAATGAAGCCCGTCCGTGTCAGTAACGAGGGCAATCTTGAAACCTCCGGAACATTGCAACACAAGGGAAATCTGTGATATATGACGCAGCAGATGTTCCTGCATGGTTTGATATTCATGTATCTATGGTAGAGTGTTGAATTTCCGAGAAAATATTGTTACTAAATGCCAATACTACGGCTCTGTATAATTGACCGCCTTCGGATTCTGCCGACAGTAAATAATCCCGGGTCGATGAAAGGTTGACTGCCGACACACATTGTTTCCTTTGCCATATCTCTGCGCGAATCTCTTAGTTCAGTGTGAATTAAGGGTTCGCTCTCTCGAAATGGCCGAAGGTATTCCGGCGGAAGCCCTGATCTCCCAATTTCAGGTCGAGAGATTGCTCAATCAAGGTTCGATTACAAGCCCACACTAGCAGCAGCGTATATCCTCCTCGGAGAGCGATACCATAGACTGATATTTCTGTACTGTGCAGACCAGCATGGCCGTCGCATCTCCATTCTAGGTACCATTGCACAAAAAAAAGGCATTTTAACAGCAGAACGAGCTGTGTTTGCTACCGAATCACTAGAAGTCCTTCAAGCCTTTCACTCTGCCATATCGCGGGTGACGAACTTAGGTGACAATGACATTTATCGTTGGTATATGGCATCGTCTGGCGGGGATGATGCAAAGGTCCATCCTCCGGATCTCAAACTCAACCTTATCTGGCCCTGTACAGATAAGCACATTAAGAAATACTCAGCTCAACTTGTGCGCATGGTCACGGAGACCCCAGAGACATATAGAGACTATATCAGGCCATACATGAGCCAACAGCGAGAGGAAGGGAGACTGAACTGGATCTTCAACATTCTGGAAGGCAAAACCGAACAAGAAGATGTGATCTTGAAGGAGCCGGGTACTAAACCTGAAGATGGTTTCTTGATGCTTCCAGACCTTAATTGGGACCGTAAGACCCTTGGGTCGCTTCATCTGCTTGCTCTAGTTGAGAGACGAGATATCTGGAGTCTGCGCGACCTGAAGAAGAGTCACATTCCTTGGCTGCGGTACTTGAGACAGAGGCTCCTTGATGCTACGGTGGAAATGTACCCTGAGCTTGAACAAGACCAGTTGAAGCTTTATGTTCATTGTATGTTGAAGATTAGTCTATCTTTGCTTCCTACTTCACACTAGAATCATGCTAACTGTACTAGACCAACCTACTTATTATCACTTCCACGTCCACATTGTTAACGTTATGCTGGAAGCCGGTTCAACACAAGCCACTGGGAAGGCCTTTGGACTTGAGAACATTATCTCTCAGTTGGAGACGCTCGCTGAAGGCGATGATGCTAGTATGGCCGACGTTAGTTTGACTTACTTCCTTGGAGAAGCAAATGAACTGTGGACAAATATTTTCGAGCCGTTGAAGCGCGGGGAGAAGCCCCGGGCCCAATAGGAAGCATATAGATTCTGAAAGATATTCGTGTGTTCAGACATTTGCCGAAGATACACTACTAGAGAAATCGAATTACTCCATAATTACACGCTCTACGTCCCCTAGTTTAGTTTCACGTAGGCCGAGATTATTTCAGTCCCTCAATAAAATACAAGTATTGTCAATATATCATGGAGCATGACATAATTAGACATCTATCTAGAAAAAAGCCGTCTCCGGCGGGCGCTGATAAATTGATAGCGGGGAAGCTCATTTCTCCCCGCAGGTTTGGAGCGTTTGCATTTCCCAGTATTCTGACGTGCCTCGGAGCTGCCTGGAGCTCTGCTATCGGTCATATACACGTCCTCATTGTAACACAACATATCTGTGGAAAATATCAAACCCAGATTTTCATCCTAGTACAGCGGAGATTCACAGCTATGGCGAGCAACCCTGATGCTCCCACCACGAGCAAGGCCTTCGTGCCTCTAGGTACGAGCCTTATTCGTCTAAAAGGATAACCTAGCTTTACGGCATGAGAAATGAGAACTGACACGTGCTATGTTCCATAGAAAATAACCCAGAAGTGATGTCCCACCTTGTCCACAAGCTCGGCCTTTCTCGTTCCTTCGGCTTCACAGACGTCTACTCGATCGAGGAACCAGACCTCCTCGCGTTCGTCCCTCGACCAGCACATGCCCTGCTTCTGGTATTCCCCGTATCTCCAACATATGAAGCCAGTCGAGTCGCGGAAGACTCACCATTGCCCGAGTATACCGGTTCTGGTCCTTCTGAACCAGTCATGTGGTTCAAGCAAACAATCCGCAACGCCTGTGGGTTGATTGGTCTCCTCCACGCCGTCAGCAACGGCGAGCCACGAAAGAACATTACTCCTGGCTCCGACCTTGACCAGCTACTCAAGACCGCAGAGTCGTTGCCTCCCATCCAACGCGCGGATCTGCTGTACGAGAGCAAAGCGTTGGAGAGCGCGCACGCAGATGCTGCTAAGTTAGGCGATACGGAAGCTCCGCAGGCGGAGGACAATGTAGATTTACATTTCGTGGCGTTTGTAAAGGGAGACAATGGTAGGTTATGGGAACTTGACGGTCGAAGAAAGGGACCATTGGAGAGAGGACAGCTGGCGGATGATGAGGATGTGTTGAGTGAGAAAGCACTTGATTTGGGCGTGAGGAGGTTCCTAAGGATAGAGAAGGAAGGTGGAAACCCAGACTTGAGGTTCAGTCTCGTGAGTTTGGGACCGCATTTCGACTAAGCTATCTTTCATAGATCTGAAGATAGTATGTGAAGCGTAAGGATGGCATATATAAGATGGCCGAGAGATGAACTAACATAATTATGCTGTTTTCATCATCTAGTAACATACGTACTACGTAACAGTGCCTACATATCGATCACTGCAGGATGTGGGGTCAGTGTGCTCGATGCTATTATGAGTTCTAATGTTTAAAAGGCCACTCAAGATGGATAGCCTAGGCATTGTAATTCCCTTTGAGTCTCTATGTATTAATCGTTAAAATTCTATAAGTAATATCTCGTAAAGGGAGACCGTCAAAAATATCTATCCATAATAACGGGTTCCAGAAGCACATAACCGTTTACTGTCTCATTTCTCACTTTTCTGCCCCGACCACAGTGACCTCACCCTGACGGGAGAGACTGCTCTCATCATTGCGGGAGATGACCTCCCTCGTCTTTTCCTCCGCAGTAATTTTCTCCGAGCTGGACCTTTCAACAGGGCGACGATGGGCTTCTTTGCCACCTTGTGTCCCCAGCCGAAGAAATGGGACGAGAAAGATTGATATCCCAGAGATGGCAGCACCAAACCAAAACGTCGCCAAATATGGTCTGATAGAGATATCCGACTGCTGAGCTCTAACGCCGTTGTAGACAGCTGTTGATATACCCAGACTGATATTGTTGCATAGTTTGGAGATCGTGTTGAAGATACCGCCGGCAACGGATTGTTCTGATGACGGAAGAGAAGACATTACGTACATCTGAATTTCGAGCGCAAACTGTCAGCCAACGAAGGAGCGAGTATGAGGAGAAAAAAGAGTTCACTTACATTAACAACGTTGAACTCGATATCTGCGCCTACAACCACTAGTATCAAGCCGGGGAAAATGAATGCCCAGTATGGAGCATCTTCTCTTAGAAAACTGAGGATAAGCAGAGCCGCCGTGTATCCCAAAGCGCCGATAGCCATTAGGAGCTTGTTGCTAACTTTGTGCAGGACGAAGCCACAAACGACGTTGACGAGAGTTCCACTGACTACCATGGGGAGCAACTGGACGGCAACAAGGAGGGCCGATAGATGCTTGAGCTCTTGCATGTATAGTGAAATCCAGAAAGTCACGGATGCAAAGCCCATGTAACCAAGGCAGAATATAAGCATGAGCTATTGATACGTTAGTGAATGAACGAATAATTCTTACGGATAGATGTCAGTTGACTGAGGATGGAGAACCATACGTACCAGTGAGAACTCGCGATTACGCCAAACGTACAGCGGCATCAGAGGGAAGGCACACAGCGACTCCCAGTATAGGAAAAATCCTATGAGGAAGATACCTATAACAAGCAGCGCAATAACATAGCTGGTTCTCCAGCCTTCCAGCGCATCACCAGCGAGTCTAGGAGGAGTCAGTTACAGAGACATGACTAACGTTCAACGAAGGAACCGAACTCACGTTAACGCGCTGGAGAAACACGCAATCCCAGTGATAACTAGAAATGTGCCCAGGAGGTCGAACTTCTTGAATGATCTCCAAGTTAAAGGCAAACGGTCATGTCCATCTCGTGGGACTGTCCAGATTGTAAAAACGGTGAAGATTGCGTAGATGACCGCCAGTGTCCAGAGAGAAGCGCGCCAATTGTACAAATGGTCCGCTACTCCTGAGATGATTATACCAGCGACAAATCCCAGTGGGTTTCCGGCACTGAAGCACGCGAATGCGAGATTCTTTCTTTGCGAAGGCTTTTCATAGACTGCTCCTAGGATTCCAACAGCGGGCGGAACAACTGCAGCCGAGAAAAGACCCATGATCCCGGAAAAGACATCCATGTAGATGGCATTATTTGCGAAGCCAGCTATAAGCAGCGAGAGCGCGAACCCAGCCATTCCAGCGGTAAACATACTCTTACGACCAAACATGTCTGCTAATTTCCCAAACGTCAGAAGAAAGGCCCCGCTGCTTAGCCTGTTATATGTTGTCAGCAAACATATCTCCTCTCAGACTGATACGCAGGAAGACCAGCTCAGTTAATCGCTCAAGGGCACTTACGCAGAGCCGGAACTAATCCATGTGATCTCCGCTGAATTCATATTCAGGTCACGTCCAATCGACGCAGTAACACCAACCACAGACCCCTGGTACATGGAAGACTGGCCGATAGCCATGGTCGCTGTCAGGACGAATAAACATTCTTGGAGTGTACTGCTGAAACATTTTGGACGGCCTCCATAGATTGACGCCTCTTCTTCAGCCTCCACTGCCGGCTGGCCTTTCTCCTTGTCGATGCCATCGTACGCTGCAGTATCACTCATCTTGAGTGGGATATCAACGTCCCACTGGGATATTTTGTCGGACTGGCACGACAGATAGAGGCGATATACATGTCTCCAGGGAGATCGATGCTAATTAAGCAACTTCGTAGGGGCAGGAGCTCCACTTAAAGATATCGCTGGCTATTGTTATTGTCTAGCTCGATTTTTTCAGCGCCTCTGGATCAGAAGCGGCTCAATTCCGCCATCTAGATTTTGTATTAGTCGTCGCGGGTAATGTGGCCTTTGAACCGATTGGGCATGGGCGGTCTGACCGCTATTCGCCAACCATTGCCGTGTATGGTGTAGTTGCTGATAAGCTTATAAGCACGATGGATTTAGTAGTACTAAAGGCCGTCTCTGCAGTAGCCTGTTTCGAAGGACACTGGAAGGAAAAAGAACACAGCAAACGCCTATAGGAGTCTAACAGTAGTCCCAATTTTACAAGCATTTACTTTAGATGGCACGCTTTGATCCTTTGATAGGCTCACAGAATCTTCCATCCAAACTAATGCAGGTACTACTCGCCGATCAATCTGATAAAGCACCGTAAAAATATCAATAATAATATTGCCCTAAATGCAGATGTAGCAGAAAGTAGAATATACATTCTATTCTCAAATCGCGAACGAAGCACATATCATACAACCTGCTCAATAAAGATATGTAGAAACCTTCAATCAACAATAGCCTGACGAGTTGTCGTCCAATAACACCATCACAGTGTTAGTTTGTTCTTTTATGGCATGATTCAGTCTCAATCTCTGTCCGTGATGACTCGGCTATGGATTCCGCCCCGCCATAGTATCTATCGCGAGCTGATGGTGTGGGGGCCAATGTTGACGAAGAAGAAAATCCAGCCCTCATGGAACCGAGCTCAAGAGCACAATCTTGAAATCCAAATCGCTTTTCGTTGTCATGGGTTTGGAATTGTTCCAGATATGGCTGCAACTGCTCGCAGCTTTCGCTCGCGTTTCTCTGCCCTTGTTGCTTTCGCTTGTAGGAAAGTTCTCGATCACCGAGAATTTTAATCGCGAAACACGTCCCCATCATAATCACAGATGACACGCAGAGGGTAATGTAGCCGCTTCTGTATTCTGGTGCGTCAACCTGCTGCCAGACGACCAACGGCAACCAGCCTTGGAAAAGATAGGCTATCTCGTTCATGGACGCGACGGTGATAGCGCGTTCTTCGCTATCGTCTTCGCAGACTTCATTTGCCCATCTGCAATTCCTTTGTTAGCTGCATGCCGGTTGTTAGGAGAAGAGCTAGATGGACGTACGCCATGCAAAGACCACCTAGTCCATAAGATGCCCCGGCCGCTATGAGACAGGTCCATTTCCACCAAGTTGGGATATCCCACACCGCGAGCGAGACATAGCATATGATGTTGATAATCTGAATATCGGTAAGTTTCTGCGTAAGTCTACGAGAATTGAGGACTTACACCACCAAAAATGAGGGGCGGCCAGCGACTCCCTCGAAGAAGACTGTCAGACAACCCTGCGGGCGAATTAGCATTTGACTTGACGGAAATCACTGATAGCTCATCCATACAAGCGTAAACAATTGTCATTCCGACCTGCACCGCTGAAGTCGTTGTGGGGTAATCATTGATTTCGGCGACTGAGTATGTGGGATTCTTTGAAAGTCGGAGATACCTATCACGTTTATCAATAACAGACAATCTTCACTCGAACACGGAGAACTCACTGTTGGAATACAGGTTGCGATAATGCTATGCCGTTGTTGAAAGCCCTGTTTTTGCACAGTCAGCCAAGATTCCTCACTCCTTCGACCATCTAACTTACGCATAGAGGATCGACATGAAGTAAATGTGCCATGAGGAGAAAATCCGCTTCATTTTCTCCTTAGTATACTTTCCACGGGGCTTCCTTCCTTCCAATCTCATTCGTTCTTGAGCAAGCAGGATTTCCTGTAATGAGTTAGAACGTTGAGGCACGCTACTCGCAAGGTTAGTATATTCTTACCTTCTCCGTTAGGAACCACGAATTCGTAATCTCAGGGACATCTGGTATAATAAAAAATCCTGCCAAAGCCATGGGGAAAGCAATTGCTCCGTTTATCAAAAAGGACCTACAGACCTCGTCAGTTTGAATCTCTAGCGTGTAAGTTGGATTAGATATTCATGGATATACCATTGCCAGCCTTTATAGCCTCCCACTCCGCCTAAGTGATGTACCCCAGCCATCAAGTATCCCGAGACCATTTGCCCAAGGGCACTGCATATCTGAAAAATGCAAGATCTTTTCCCAAGTTCATCCCGCCGATACCAAGAACCCAGAGTATATTGAATCCCTGGATAATACCCACTTTCTGCAAGACCTGTTCACTGTCAATATCGCGTCTGGATACCGTTCCTGGAAAGTTTACCAATGAAGAATCTAATCACGTAAAATTGGTACGGTTTGTTGCATTTTGACAGCGACAGTGAAAATATGGACCACATAACCTACAATCTTTTAGTTTATAATTATCGTCAGCAACGTAATAAGGGAACACACCTCCAGAGTGGGAATCCAGTATCGTGGCCGTGTGCGGCTCAGGATTATATTGCTTGGAACCTGCCCAACCATGTATCCAATCGTCCATGCTGCTTGTATGTAATTCAACTGGTTTTTGTAGAGGTTAAGATCCTCTTTCCTGTGAAAGTCAGTTAGAAATATCCATAGTCTGTCGTACAAATTCGGTACGTACATCCCCGACACGAACGCATTATTGATATTATACTGGTCGATACTCTTCACGAAATATCCTGTTGGAATGGATGAGACGTATTCCATATAGCATCCTGATGAAACGAACCTATCGAAGCAAATGATATAATAGCAGCATCAAGCTTGGAAAGTAGCCTTCTCTCTTCAGGAGGCTTGTCAAAGGTATCCCATAGATAGCTGAGGAATCTTCTTTTTTGGGGTTCTTTTGGCAATTCCTTCTGTGCTTGGGCATTTGTGCTCTCTTCCGACTCACGCTTCTCCGCCATTGCTACCAAAACTTCGCTGTCGTGAGACACAATGTCCTCGGTCCTCCCTCAGAGAAAAGTAGGAATAATGAACTTCAGATTTCTGAGAAGGGATCAGGTTAGGAAATAAAGAAGGACACGACGTCATCAAAGACCCTGCATACTCTAGAACAGCTGTGGAGAAATTGGATCTAGAAGATCTCTTTGGAATGGGAATCGTCGATTTTATGTGATCAGCTCGGCACTTAATAGCCGTTGAAAAATAGGAGCGCTGCATTACAGTGAGCTAAGCCCCGAATTCCATAATAGATATCCAAGCTTCTATGCGGAGCAGCCAGACTTGGCTACAAAGGTAATCACGTATAAAAGAGCAGACAGCAGACCCCTAGGTTACATTCCTGTGATTCTCTTACAGCAGTGAAAAGTCATGAAGCAAGTTTTCGGACCACCTGGGTCACCATCAGACGCGTAGAGCTATTTGCAAACCGGATCTTAATAACGTAACCGGTAAGGAAAGAGACTGCTGACACATGGTAAGACGCGTCGCGATCTCTCTTTGACAGCTTTTAATAGCTACCATCGCAAAAGTTAGAGAGTCCAATGCGAGGAGTTAGCAATCTAGACTCCGGAATGATAGATGTCGCATGATTTAGATATACAAAGATCTTGACAAAATCACCAAACCAAGAAAGGGTGCCTCGTGAAGTTGCTCGCATTCAAAAGCTCACAGGACTTTTGCAAGTACATATTAAGCTAGCTTCACATTCTTATCAAAATAGGCCTTCTGATGTAGCCTCACTATTGTCTTTTTCTTCTCCTTACATGGTATATTTCTATACAGTTGATTATACATTTGTTCATGTGCTGGTTTTCCCCTAGCCAATAATGGGAACTGTCAATGTAAGTCGCTAGACGTATACATCAACAAAAATCACGTTTATAGCTAATTTCATGCTATCTGTAGAGAACAATACCTCCTAAGTAAAATATGAGTAGAAGCGTAGTTTTGATCTTGCCGATCCCCCTTGATTGATTTTCTCGAGGTGACGTTGAGACGTTCTCAACAATTAAGTCTTTCCTCTTAACATTCCTCGCATAGCATGACTACTCTAGATATTCACCCCAGCCACCCAGAAATATTATTCCAATCTCTTCACTATCTTGACATTTATGCGAACTCTTAATATGACATCCATATAAGCTCTAGCGTTTCGCGACATCATTGGCCCTTGCATCATGCGGTCCCGTGTCACATTTCGGATAGACGTACCGGCGTACCTCTGACAAGGTATCAAAAAAAGTATCACCACTCTAAATACCCCTAGATTTAAATCAAGAGCTAGCGCCTGTTCTATTCGGTGGTATGCGGTATTTGTGAACTTTTTCCGTAGGCGATCGACACTACAGAGATCATCAGTGACCAATCATTTCCAACACAACGTGCTTCGGAACTGCGGTTGTAGATCCGTAAAAGTAACTCAATGGAGTGTTCTGGTCATGGATCTGATTTCCGCAGAATGATTGAGAATTTCTGCCGCTGGAGATGTCATAGGATTGAATACTGTAAAAATTGTAGACCGTTGACTAGGATTGGCATATTGATCCCTATATTGCATAATCTTTGACCAATTATTTGGCTCCCAGAGCGACCTGCAAGCCACTACCTAATTCTGCTTCTTTGTCCAGCTACCTAGGTACACCTCACCAGGCCGACTCACGTGACAACAAAGAACTACCACCCGTTCACCCTATATACAACACAACAAAGGTTTACCTTTCAACAGGGAGCCTAGGTGGTCTAGTGGTTAGGCTACAAGTCTGACTACTCCTACCACCAAGGCTCCCCAGTTCGAATCCGAGAGCGCGCCGATGGTTGAGCGTATCAGAATCGATATTAAATATCGATTCTCCATATGACCAGAGGCCCCTACTCAGGGTTCGAACAACAGATAGTAAAATCCTGCCCGCCAAAAGCAAGGTGGGGTTTTCGTAACACCCTCTCAGCTCTCTGATATAAAGGAGAGGTGAGGGTGTGAGCTTTTTTGGCTCCCATTTCGCCATAAGCTTCCGCTAAAAAACAAGTTAACAGTAATAACGCAGACAGCATAATTAATGAAATGGATTTACCCATCTTCCCAAATCAGGAAATTCGTAACAGACCAAAATAGTTGATTTCGCTGAAGAGGACCTATGTTCTATAACGCTATATTTGAGATAGTGGCAGATAACCTTTTTAGAGACTCAATAGTGCCATGACAATATTAACAAACGGGGTGAAGGTTTGTATACAGTAATACGCACAGAGGTATACGCGACCTGGTATACTTTCAGAATAATTAACAGAGCATTGTAGCACTTCATTTATCGGCCTCGAAAATGACTTTCTGAACCTTCATTGAGTTGAAGAGGTCGTATGCCTCAACGGCTTTTGAAAGCGGCATAACATTCTGTGTCATGAATCTATATCAAGAATTAGCTGGTGCTGCACATTGTCTGCGAGCCACTGAGATTCCTACGCAAGTTTGTCCTGGTTTTTCTTAAGAACGGCCAGAGCCTCTGGGAAGACAGACCGTACAGGACATCTTCCCATTTGCGTCTTCAAATTCTTGTTATAGGCATCCTGTCCCGTCCAAGGGATCTACAACAATTAGCGTCAAATCTCTCGATATAGGTCAAAACATACCTCGCCATTATGAACACCAACACTACTGATAGTTCCGAAAGGCCTAACGAGCTCAAATGCGGTTCTCAACGCGGGACTCAAACCCACTACCTCGATAACAACATCAGCACCGCGACCATTAGTCAGTTCTTTCACGCGCTCATCAAGCCCTTGGCGATCAGTCATGAAATTCCACGATTCAGCACCTAGCGCCTTTGCCTGCTCCAATCGTGATGGCACAGAATCGACGGCAAGGACATGCTTCGGTTTGTATTCCAATGCATTGACCACTGCACAGAGCCCAACAGGTCCACACCCAATAACAACGGCAGTTTGCTGGGAGATTTTCTCCGCGGTGTACTCTTTGAAAGCGTTCTTGGCCGCAAAGTAACCAGTTGGGAAAATATCGCCCATGAGGACTAACAACTGCTCTCGAATTCCATCTGGGACCTTGAGCACGGTGCCATCGGCCAATGGAACTCGAACCTATAATGAGATGAAACATATGAGACTCTTGCAAGAAATCTAACGGCAAGAAAAACTCCTTCTTGGAAACATACATATTCAGCCTGACCACCATTGAGGACCTCACAGCCAAACAAGGTGTTCTTTTCGCATCTCGACGACCAACCTTCTTTGCAGTAGAAGCATTCGCCGCTAGGAGTGAGTTAGCAGCGATACTAATTCAGCTGGTCGTCTATGATAGGGAATCATCCGTACCAAGATGTTGTGAAGGCACTGACGACTTTATCGCCTTTCTGGACTGTTTTGACTGCGCTTCCAACTTCTATAACAGTTCCGGTCAATTCATGGCCCATGATAAAACCCGGTTCGCACTTCTCGATGCCGCGGAAAACATGCAGATCACTTAGATCCTCGTCAGCCCTCACGTCGTCATCACATCTACGCAAATATCTCGATACTGACCTTCCGCACAGAGCTGTGTATATCACCTTCACGATGATGTCCGTAGGGTCTTGTATTTGAGGGATAGGTTGTTTCTCAAGAGCCACATTAAACGGGCCTTTGAACACGACCGCGCGCATAGTGCTAGAAGACATTTTTGAATGTACTTGGATTCAGATATGGCGTAGAGAAAAAAAAAAAAAAAAAAAAAAAAAAAAAAAAAAAAAAA
>JAPVCB010000032.1:1921898-1980284 GCA_029606185.1 Paecilomyces formosus
ATGATATTAAATAACGACAACTGCCGGACTTCAAGCCGATTTCGGGAGGGGATGCGGGGAGCAATTGAAAAACACATTCGAATTCCGCTCCCGATAAGATATCGGCCACTATTGAGTTCTAGATCCGATGATAACCGGACATTTTATGGCGGAAAATCAAGATGCGCCCAGGCCGCCACTCTCAGAGCCAGCAAGATCTAAGTTCCTAGACTGATAACTTTCGTCCATACTGACGGGATCATAGGTGTTTCTTCGATGTAATATAATGAGATCGCCTAAGTGACAGTGTACTCGAAATGATCGGGATAGGAAACAGAAATTATTGCCTTCTGCGATGTCCATTATAGTTTGGAACTATAGAAAAGTATGCTTTCATATAAGTTCATAGCACATAGCGGAAATCCTTATTCTGAAACTCTGTCTGATCCTGCATTCCCGCCTCATCTGCCTGTCGCTTATCAGACGGGCCATACGTTCGGTCTCGGCGCACGTTCACCATGAACATATATGCTAATACTAGTTAGTAGCTATACGGAGTTTTGGAGAGAGAATAAAATTTAACTAGCTACGTACCAAGCAGGCAAAGGTGACAGCCAAATTTGATAGCATAGCCAACCAATAGACCAATTGTTGCGCCCTTGTACTCAGGAGCTTGGGATGGTTTCACGACAAAGGGACCGGCAAAGTTACCCCAGCAGTAAGCAGTGCTATGACTTGTAAGTATACAAGTTTAACTAGGACGAGAATTGTGAATGAAATAGAACACTTACAAGACAAGGGCACTAGCAACTGATCGATGTGTATATCCTGCCATATTCGACGATACTGTGACCAATGAGACTGTAAATCCTACCGATTGTGTGTTTACAAGCCAGAAGCACACAAGGCGTCCCCAGGTGTTAGATCGAGGCAGGTATGCCATGCATCCCGCTGCAACAGTACATAAAGTATTTGCGACTGTAGCAGTAAGAAGGCGGGAGTTGGGTACATTCAACGTGATTGCTCCTCCAATGAAAAGGGCGATAATTTGGATCGCGTCACCAACAGATTTCAGCTCGGTCGTTCTGGTGTCTGAGAAGCCGAAGTCCTTTATAATGATTGTGGAAAAAGAATTCACTACTCCGTTCGGAATCGCAGCCGCAAAAACAGAGATGAATAGCAGTATCACTTTCGGATCACGGAATGCGAGAAGAGCTTGGTGCCTGTTGAACGTCTTGTTCTTGATTCCAGTCTCATTCTCCGACACTCGCTTCACAGCAATGATCCGTTCTTTCTTGTTCAAGAAAAAGGCACTTGTTGGTGAATCAGGAAGGAGAAAATACAACACGAAGGACCAAACCACCGTTGCTCCTCCGAGAATGAAGAAGATCAACTCCCAGCGTTCAGGTGTCATATCGGGTGGTAGCTTGGATACGCCCATCGAGATGTAGGACCCCAGAATGCCACCGAATCCAAGAGCGGAATACCAAATGCACTGGCGGAGAGGGATTTCCCTTCTGGTATACCAGAATCCAGTCATGAGTGTCAGCCCGGGAGTTACCGCAGCCTCTGCAAGACCCATGAGAAACCGGATACCAAGGGCACACGAATACGACCGACATTGTGTTAGAATCAAGACCAGAACGCCCCATAGAAGGCAGGAGATCCCCAGTATCCTTTGAGCATGAAATCTGCCAATCAGCAGCACTGCTGGGTATTGCCCGAAGAAGTATCCGGCGTATACAACTAAGAGCCTAGAGTTAGTGTTTCCCAAACGAACTATCTTGTATGTACTTACTAGCAGATAGATAATTGAAATCTTGACCTTTGAGGTCAAGGTCTTTTTGATAATCAAAGAGATTCGCATAGTTTAACGCTGTCTTGTCTAGGAATTGTAATGCTTGTGTGACGAGGAATATAGGCATTATAATGAGATCGATCTTCCAGCGAACGCGAGCATTCTGTAAAATATTATGAGATATGAAAAGAATGGAGGATTTTGAAGTATACCTCTCTTGCTGAAACTGTAAGATCAAGTCCCTCAAGATATTCTTTATATCCAACCGCACCCTCCTAATATAACTGAGTCACCAGGTGCTGAGTAGTGGTAAGAACATTAGATCATGGACGTACCTTATTGGCATCATGAATCGTTGGTTTCTGAAGACTCACATCTCCAGCATTGCCACCTTCTTTGTCTCCTGCGAATTCGACTTGCACATCGGCATCGTGCTCTCGCTTCTCCGCCATTGACAGCGGGTACAAATTGAAGATCCAAGGTAACTGAGACGAAAAACGATACTAGAGGAACAGTGGGTACCCATATTATCTCCCAAAAAAAGTACACTGCAACTAAAGGATACGCCGCTTTTAATCAGAGCCCGTCGGGGCTAAACATTATTACACCTCAAAAACGCATTACAGCGGCCGTTCGCCGATCCGGAAGATCTGGGGAAGCTATGGGGACTCGCCTAGACTTGCCATCAAACCAGGGGGTAAACCCGGTCAATCCAAGAACTTAATACCCAAGTTGGGCTTTCATTTCTGGACGGGGGTTGTTGTACGCGGAGAAGCTTAAATAAATCTTCTTTTCTTCAGGAAAAATTATATTATTCGAGACTCACAAAATTACAATGGATTCCGACTCGCGAGATATGTCAGGTGATTCTAAGGAGTCCGCCGACGAATTCCTTGCAAAGCCGTCTGGTGCCTGCTGTCTGAAAGGGTTCATACATGGCGGCCAACCGCAAGGAACGTTTGTTTCCATAGCTGGAGTTGATACATACATTTCGAGACCTTCTACCCAATATAACGGACGAGTGTTGTTATATTTTCCTGATGTATGGGGAATGTTTCCAAATGGGCTGTTAGTAATGGACGGCTTTGCGAAGGCCGGATACTTGGTGATGGGGCTGGATTACTTCCGTGGTGTATGTTGCAATACTCGCACCTAAACAGAACATCCCATAAACTAAGAAGTTCACAAAATGTAATTCAGGACCCTGTTTGGAAACATCGAAAAGACAGACACGATATGTCAAATACGGAGTTTGATTATGAGTCATGGAAAAGGAAACACACTAAATTCGCCGATGAAGCTGTTCCTCGGTGGATAAAAGCCGTTAAGGATCAATATGGACGGCCAAAGACAAAATACGCATGCGTCGGGTAAGATATTCTTCTGTCGCTGAAACTTGGCATTCATTTACATATGTTCAGATACTGTTTTGGGGCTCCGTATGTTTGCAATGCGTTGGCTAATTGTACTGCTGATGTCGGTGCATTTGCTCATCCGGCATTCTTAAAAGAACACCATTTTCGAAATCTCCAGAGTATGTTACATGCCACATAGCAAAGCGCAAAGCATATCTTGATATAATATTGTATCTTGCAGGACCACTGTTTCTCTCCTGTTCAGAGGTTGATCATACATTCGACGCCGCTTCGCGCCGGAGAGCACTGGACATCATGCAAGCAGAAAGTAAGACGTATCACTTACAGCTATTTTCCGGCGTCGAACATGGGTTTGCCCTCAGAGGAAATATGGAAAATCCTTACGAACGTAAGGCACTCGAAACACAACCAGTAAAAACACCATCGTTAACCATCGTTAATAGGGTATGTGAAAGAACAGAGTTTGCAGGCTATTGTGGATTGGTTTGATTTTTGGCTTTCTCGTAATGGCAGCACCAGGAAAGGAATCCAGTGCAACCTGTGAGGCTTGATGTTGATAAACTTACTTCAGATGACCATTTCAAGAATATAGTATCTAGTCATATGCCAGCGGTGTACTATTCGTAGAGTTGAATATACCATATATATGGCCTGTGATTGTTTTATCTCTAAACGAGTGCACCAGAAATGAGATTATATTTTCAATAGCAGTCTGTTGTTTGATGATGTTCTGACATACGGATACCGGCCACTGCCCGCGGAAACTTTAGGCGAGTTACCGACAGCTGATCAACCCCGCGAATTGCTATCCACAAGATCAGTTAGCATATCGCTTTATTGGACAGCCCCGCATTTTGATACAGGCTTATCTGTATATAGTTGACAGAGGCAACAACGTAGTATCAATATACGGTGAAAGCCCGTTGCGGGCCCCCATGTCGGACGTTAACCGAGATAACCTCCTAGGAAAATGACCGGACAAATAGTATACCGAAGATTAGTTGGTAAGGACTACGGAGTTGGTATTATATTTTGGATGGAGAGATGAAATTGGAAGTTAGTGATTCTTAGATTATCATGAATATTATAATTACTTTCTGTCGCAGAGATCCCATCCAAAGCGCTGATATTTCCATCTGAATCATCCTACAGAATAAATATGACTATTCAACGGGCGTTCGACTTTACGGGCGATGTCGCGATCGTGACGGGGGCAGGATCACGGATGCCTGGTTCATCCTCCCCTTCATGCGATCTCTGTTGCAACAGAAATGCAGTAGACTAATTCGAGAGATACGTATAGGCGAAATCGGCAATGGGAGGGCGACTGCTATTCTATTGGCGCGACAAGGAGCCAAAGTTGCACTTATCGACCTAAATGTCGAATGGGCCGAAGAAACAAAGCGGATGATTGACGTTGAAGGTGGAATTTCTGAGGTTATACAGGCGGACGTCTCGGATGAAGATTCATGCAAGAATGCGGTAGAAACAACGGTAAAATTGTTTGGGGCTGTGCATATCCTGGTTAACATTGGTAAAGTACTCCTCATATCAGAATAATCGATTGGATAACATGATTCTAATCGAAACCACTGCCAGTTGGTGTCGGAGGAGCCATGGGAGATGCCACTAAAGTTGATATGGCTGCTTGGGATCGAGACTTTCGGATCAATGTGACTAGTATGGTATTGATGAGCCGATATGCAATCCCTCAAATGCGCAAAAATGGGAGAGGTGCCATTGTGAACATGTCATCCGTCAGCGGTCGTGAGTTAGATTCCATACTGGTTATTCTTCACATTTGAAACCATATGCAGATCCTCTGACGGATTCATCAGTTCTCGGCGGGAACCCTAGCTTGCTCTATCCAACAACAAAAGGTGCTATTATCCAGATGACACGTGCGATGGCTGCTCAGCATGGCCAGGAGAATATCAGGGTCAATTGTGTAGCGCCTGGAATGGCCTTTACACCTATGGTTCGAGGGCGAGGGATGACCGATGAAATGAGAAAAGCACGTATCGCTCAGAATCTGATGAAGAAAGAAGGTACAGCGTGGGATATTGGATATGGTGAGCACCAAATGTCCTAATCATTCTATATGGTTGATTCCACTACTGATGACTTCAGCCATCTTGTTCCTCTGCAGCAAAGAAGCTGGATGGATCACTGGACTGATCATGCCTGTTGATGGAGGTGTAAGTGTATATTTTTGCCGGCAATTACTTATATCTGTCACTAACTCAAGAGATCATTCAGACAACAGCCGGAAAGGCAGATCGTCCAGCATTGAAGGAGGATACTCTGGCTGAGAAAATTACCAGCACACCGAATGCAAAGTTGTAATATATTGGACTTGCTCATTAGAGATGTTCATAAAAATCACTCGATTGATCATTCCGGGGTGTATGATCGCATATTATAGTTTCTATAGCAGTAAATGAAAACCGTATGACATCGATCCGTCTCGATTTTGCCTTCTTCTATTCTCTAGAGGTACATTATTGACTGTCCAATATACATCGTAAAGAAGGACTTTTAAGGTTGTCCGCAGACGCCTAGATAGAAATCGCGGATCAAGATGTAGCAGGTCCGGGGTATTTAGATCCGGGGAACCCCCGCAAGCACGAACAGCGACTTCATACCAGTGAACTTGGCGTCGAGTCGCGTCGCAACACGCACATTGAGATGCACCCTTATGATGGCTGAGGCAAATGCTACTGCTTCAGGGCCCACAAGGCACCGTAAACCCGTCTGTTCTAATTGTCGTCGTCGAAAGAATCGTTGTGACGGTCGCCTCCCAAGGTGCTCTACATGCGCAGTGGGTGATCTGAAATGCTGCTACGAGAAAGCACCCTCCATGGCATATGTTGTCTCGCTTCAGCAACAAATTAAAAAGCTAGAAGAAAAGATACAAAGTCTCCAGTCCACTCAGCTGCCGCCAATAGAATTGATCAGGCCGGTCCTGACGGAGGAAGAAGTCTCCGTCAGTGTCCATGCCAATGGTACTCTCAGCTATCACAACCCGACGTCTGCCATCCATGAGGCATCGCTGGGAGTCACATCGAACAAGATGTTTCGAAGAGAAGAATTTGATCCACATATTTATGAAAAGAAAGATGCTGAAATTAGAGAGTCCCTGGTTACGAATGCAGCCACGCAGCGACAATGGGAAGAAAGCAGTCTCGAGCTCCTCTCTCCACATAACGCAGATATTCCGCACTGGCTGGGAAGTGCCCTTCTGAAATTGCACTGGTGCTGGTTCCATCCGTCTTTCATGTTTGTTTATCGGCCAGCATTCACGCGGGACATGTCCTCGCTGTTCAGGGATAGTCGTTCCACCCTATATTTTTCAGACACTTTACTCAAGGTAATTTATGCACACAGCTGTCGTCTCATACAAACGCATATCAGGTGTTGCAGTGCATCCGTTTCAAGTCCCGGAATATCTCAGAATTGGAGGGAAAAGTTGATACAGGAAGCATGCACTGCCCTGGCGATGGAAACTCTCAACTCGCCGTCGATTACGACAATCCAGGCATTGCTACAACAATCTGCCAGAGACGTTGGATGCGGAAGATCATCACAGGCGTGGCTCTATTCTGGAATGGCATTTCGTATGGCAATTGACCTTGGTATCCATCTTCCAACGGACAAGCTACAAATATACGTCATGTCTCTGTCCGCAGAGGATATTGAGATCCGCAAAAGACTATTCTGGAGTCTATATTCTTGGGATAAACACATTAGTTTATACCTCGGAAGGATGCCAAATTTTCTCTTCGGCGCTGAGAACGTCCCTTTGCAGTTTCTGGATGACTCCACAGAAACAGATCTCTGGGAACCGTACTATGGACCGATGGAGAACCAGGACGGTACAGGCGATTCCATGCCGAATCGGCCATACCCACCCAAAAGGGGACATATCATATCCTGCTTCACACACTTGTGCAAGCTCTGTAAAATTCTCAGTGCTATCATGCTCGAACTATACAACCCTGGAACTAGCAGCAGCATTGGCGAGTCACAAAAGTCACGGAACGAAAATGCTGCCCATTCTAAGTCAATAGCATTCATGTCCATAAACGCAGATCTCCAGGCCTGGCGGATGGCTCTGCCATCCTACCTTCACATCACAGCGGACCAATGTACGCAACTGAGCCCACCAGCACACATCACGTCTCTAAATCTGATGTATAATTGTGCGCTCATTCTTCTGCACCGACCATATATTGTCAACCAACAAGATCTTGAGTCACCGATAATCCAGCGCAGCGTGGATATTTGCCTGGCAGCTACGGCAGCGATACATGACCTACTCGAAATGTTCGTAAAAACCTTCGGCTTCCGTCATATTACATATATGAATAGCTATTGCACCTATACTGCGGCCACTATTGCTGTCTTCCAGCTAGAACGCACAGCATCAGAGACCATTATGAAATCACAGTCAGCTTTATCTGCGACCCCTGTAGCAACCGCGCATTCGCAACTCAAGTTTTTACTCGAAGTACTCCAGCACACGGCTCCGAGAATGCCTGGTTTGTATCGCAGCATTGATATATTGAAGACTAAGATTCGCGACATTTTCGCTTGTCAAGTGGATGTGCATCTTTCTTCGATTTTCGCAGAGCCCTCACTTCCATCCTCATACGATACGCACTACAGCCTGAAGCCACAAGAACGGTCATTTCCCTTATCTTCTACAACACACAGTTCTATTGCACACTCAAAAACAAAAACTGCGCCCTCCACCGAGGCCGACTCTAGTTTTATCGATCTTCTATCCCCTTCACATCAACAGGGGTCTAGTTACGACATAGCCACCATTGCAGGCAATAGAAATATGGCACCACTTCCAGCTTTTCCAGGCCAAGATATGTCTATTGGTGCGGATCCTGCGTGCATTGGCATTGACGGCATGAGCCCAGATACCCGTTGGGCGCTGATGGGGTCGAATCTAGATCCTCACCTTAGTCTGTGCCATCCAGCTGACGTTGGAGGGTTGCTGGATTTATGGGACACAGAGACGTTACAGAATGTGTGAGTTTGGATCTTTAGCCTTTACAGTATCTTAGACACCCTAGCAATTGTTATTATATCGGACTGAGAAAAATAAACCCCATTCGCCAGGACTTCCTCACCGAAGATGTAGGAAAGCCCAGACTCAAATTTACTATTTGCACTCCAATATCAATACCGGTATCAGCCTAAAGAAAGCTGTAGAACTTCACAGCGTGGGTACATCCCCGGATGTTAAGTAATTTCATACAATTTCTGATGCCGGCTATTGGAACTTGGCATAGGACCTTGATACTTTCGATCAGTAGAACGGGTCCTATGGGCTACTGCTTTGATCATGTTGCTTCTGTGTATTCTATGTATCGATCCACACATTCTCTATATACATCCACTAATTTCTTGTACATCGTTCTAAGCAGTAAAAGGGTAGATAACTCCTTCGAAGATAAGACAGGAAATATATCGTCTATCCAATTTCTTCGACTCAGGCTTTCTTTCCTTGGCACAGGAGGAAGGGAAAGTCCATTTCCTCAAACGTGACACCATCACCGGAGGGCTTCTTAGAACCCCATTCACCAGGGAATCTCTCAACATCCTTTAGCACTTTCCACTTGGGACGTACATCGACATCGACAAAGCCAACTTCAGGCATCAACTGCGCAAACGACTCAGCATGAATACCATGGCGTTCCACGCCATCCATTTTTGACTCAGGGTGAAACCGACGTGCCTCAGGACCAAAGTCTTCAAAGTCTGTGAGGGCAACAGATCCGCCTGGGAGAAGACAACCATACATAGTTTGCAAGGTCTCGCGTAAGTCCGGAATATGGTGCAATACCAGATGGCTCAAAATTAAATCGAATTGTCGACGAGGGCCGTCTAGATCGGAGGATGACTGCGGTGGAAGTCTCCGATCAGAAGGGTCTGTGAGAAGGAGGGCTAGAGGAGTGACGTTCTTGGGCGCAGACGGATCGCGCAGCTTGCTCTCCAGGACTGCGATCATGCCTGAAGCTGCGTCCACAGTCACAAGAGACCTCACGAGTGGCGCGATCCGAAGGGAGAGTAGCCCAGTGCCACAACCGATCTCCAGAACGTCAATTATTTTCTCTTGATATGTGTCAGAAAACTACCATATATGGAGCCCTGAGTGACCCTAAAGTGGGGAAACGATGATAGTAAAACAACTTGTTTCTTATACGCCAATGGTTCGTGATTGATGAGAAGCCTAGTTACTGACCTCCATCCTGTTTAAGCTGCGGCAAAGCAGCTACAATTGCTTTGAATGCTTCCTCGCTTGCCTTATTAACAGTAGGATCGTTGTCCCATGTTGCCGCCTCCTCGTTGAATCGGTCATTCCCCGTTGAACCCATCCTCTAAGAAGGCAAATCACCTCAATCAAACAAATCAAAGCAGTGTGTTCGTAACGAAGAGGGTAGTGCTGCTGTCTTTCAATTTTAGACCCACGGGATGGATATTAAAATATTCCAAAGGCAATTAAAAGTGCCAGGCTGCATGAACGAAAGCTTTCCTGTCTTGTTATCTGATATCGCAGGGGAAGGAGGGGTTAGGAGCTCTTTGGGTACGGGTAATTAATTAAGCATTGCGGGGAAGGCTTAGCCTACAAAAATATCCGAGATGTCTCCGTACCTGGCAACTTGGAAGTAGTCGGAATAAGGCGTTAGCGCTGAGGTTAAGATAATGCATTGATGATTAAAACATCTGCAATTCTATCTAATTCTGGACCCGGTGAATTGCTGGCGTTTATTAGTGCTCCTGTTACGGATATCCTTTCCTCTTCTTTTGAGCCTAGTACCTCCATAACGTAGTAGGTAATAGTGCGCTTTTCTAATGGAGATGAATTTCGAAACATATTTGCTGGCTCAAAGATAATAAATAACTTGAACACAAGAGAAGCTATTCCCTCTCCTGCCCATGAAGCATAACCGGCATATTGTTTCAGGTGATGTGGCAACTGAACGCTTGCAGCTCTGGCCAATGGAGTCCAGTGAGGCTGTCCGCAAGGCTGAGTCGTGGTGCCTGATAAGTCGCGTATTAAGGTCTTCGTTTATCATCTTCCGGAAGAAACTCCACCCTTTACATATGACTATTTTTCTTCCAAAAGAGAGGCTTCACTGTTCTTCGATTCCTAGGATTGTTAAGAAAGTATGGCTGCAGCATTTGGGATCGCTACTGGAGCGCTTGGAATCTCCTCACTGACGCTACAGTTGCTGGAAACCACCAGATCAGCTCATCGTTTCTGGAAATCAGTGCTTGAATTTCCATCTGAATCAGAAGATATATTCTGGTTGGTATAGAGCGACTGCTAACTTCCATTGACACCCTCTCCTCCAACGGGATTGAGGATGATGAGATATATTCCTTCTTGGAGCACTGCAAACGGCCGCTGCAAAAGGCGGTCGAAATTATCGAACAAATAAAGGGCAGGAAACTAACAGAGAAACTCTGGAATTTTAAAAATTTTCGGAAGACAATCTCCTACCCGGAGAGGTTATCAACGATGAAAGAGTCTCTGAGGGAAACAACAGATTATTTATCCCTGGCTCTGATGGCTCTCCAACTGTACGTAGCAGTCCTCGGTATTGTTTTATCATTAGGGTGTCCAGCTCACAGAAGTAGTCGCATTACTCGCCAGCAGTCCACTATTCTATTCGATCTCAAGAAGGACGTGTCTAGCATTAGCGAGAGGCAGGCTACTATCCATTCACAGATACGCGGTAGAATCGACATATCAAGAGATTTGGGCTTGAGCTCCTCATCCCTGGATCCTGATGCATCACAAGCACTAGCTCAAGACGTCCTTTCTGTTGCTCAGGAACTGGTTAAGTCACCTCCTAGTACAGCAAGACGAGCACAAAGCCAAGATGTCCACAGGGAGGGTCTTTCCAGATTTATCAGCCACACAAACAACGAAACAAATCATGATATGCCCCTTCCGGCACAGGAAAGCGATTTCCAGATGCACATGGTGAATGTGTCTTGTGATAACAACAGGCATGTACACGACAGAGAAGACAACAAGTCTCTTGAGATGAAGAGTCGACAAGCCATTCTTTTTGGAGGAGCGCTGTCGGTATCATTCTACAGAAGACGCCATACCAATCCAGCAAATGAAAGGAACCACGGGTATACAGAAGTAAAAATCAAAATTTCACCTTCAATTCTGACGAGCACGGGTTTTTTCGCGAGCTTCCGGTCGTATCCCACTGGCGGCTACAACCTGCAACAAAGTCTTTCCGTGATAATTACTTTGCCCTGGGACTGCCCACTTTTCCGTGAAGTTCTTTTTGAATTCCTCAAGGGCGACGTTGAGACCGTACAGAAGATCTTTGGAAAGCAACCAGCAATTGTGAATAGTGTGGGCGAAGACAGGCTTTCTCTGTTATCTCGTGTAAGTGTAATAAACTTTTATAGATGGATGACAGAGGACTGAAAGCACTACTATTCGAGGCATGCATGACGGGTCGCGCAGAAATTGTTCATCTCTTACTGGATTTTGGAGCAAATAGCCATCTTCTCGGTAATGATGGAAGGTATGTAGTTTCTTTTCCGCCTTCCCTCGCCTTTCTAGTGGATGAATGGCGGTATCAAATGACGATATAATGCTAATTTTCTAATTCTTTGGGCAGCACGCCATTGCACAATACGGCGACCTGGACTTGGTCTGAAACCCGCTGGGACATCGTCCGGTTATTGATTTCAAGGTCCCAGCTCGACCCTTGGGCCCCCGACTCTTTAGGACGAAATTTCTGGCATCGTTTCTGTGAGACCAACCAACGTGGGAGGACATCGTCTTGGAAATCGGTAGCTGAAAGCTTCATACCAATCTTGAACGAACAAGATGCGCTTGGGAGAACAAGCCTCTATATCCTAAGCTCAAATCCGAAGGCGGATCTGGATATTTTTGAGTGGCACTTGAAGAATAATGTTAACATACTACTGAATCCCGCCAGCGGTGAATTTGCCACCGACCTTCCGGGGCTTACTTGTCTCCATGCCGCGATTGCATCACTGCAGCCGCGACGTTATAGAGGCAAGCTGAACCGGAATGGCTTCAAAACGGGCGTGACCTTTATGTGGTCGAAATCAAAAGTTTATCGCGAGAAAGATCGCAGATGTCAGAAACGGAAGATTGAACTTCTCATTTCGAACGGTGCAGACCTGTTTGCGGTGTCAAAAAGATATGGAACGCCTACGGATATAGCCCGACTTACAGGGAATTTCCACTTCTGGATGGAGACTTTGAGAGACTGTGGTATCCAGCCGCGGCAGGTTTTAAAAGCAGACAAAGGGGTTCTGCGGGACAGTTAATACCGTGATAACACATTGCATTCAGCGTTCGAGAAGAAGAAATATCTGAGATACTGCATTGCCCAGATGCAACATATCTTCAACTTACTGAAGGATTTCTACAACCGACGTAACTGTTCAGTTAATAGGAGCGCAGTTCATGCTGCTCTCCCGAGGACCGTTTTGAGTATGTGGATTGGTTCCTACGAAGAATCCCTCTTGATGCTTCGACGAGTATTGGATAGTGCAATCCGTGAGGGGATTATCAGCTCTGACCAAAACAACGTTGAAGTAAATTTCATCAACAGTCGTACCGGTCCATATAGTTCCGCATTCACCAACGGCTCTCGATTTATAGGAGAGTACCCTTTGCAGTGTATATTTCCGATTGATAAGCAAGCACTATACCACTACCTTGAGACATTTGCGGTCATCGTGTCAGGGGGCTCTGTGGTCGACCGAAGCATTGTGGATGATTGGGGTATGTATAGTCAGTTCCTTGAAACTATGAAATACGTAGCAGCGGCATATTTTGAATACGAATCTCAATTCCACCTGGGGAAGAGGGACTACGATCTGACAGATGAGGTGGTAAAGTCATCAGAAACTATACCTAAGGTCCCAGGAGCATGGCCAGAACCATAATTTTCATCCATTTCACTCGGGAAAGGATATATAGTTGGGGTATATTACGGGAGGCAATGTATTGTCTGCGATACATCCGTGTCAAGATAGTAAATATGTGTATATCAAATGAAGTAATCCCGACCCAGTAGTGTTCCTGTGTTCTTACAGAAGGTTGTACTACACATAGATAGTTCCACAACCTAGTCATTTTTCGACCCACCATTCTCCATGATTAAATTTCAAAACTTCGTTGCCACAAGCCCACCATTCTGCAGTGACGTTCCGCGCAAATATCTCCAGAGCTGAATATTTCACCCGACAAGAATTTCCCTGTACATTTCCATCCTGGGGTGCAACCGAGAAGAAAACCATCTCAAATAGATCCTTCAGGTTTGGCTTCCTCGAATGGACATCAGGGACAGCTGCTATAACTCTCCTCAGTTTCGGCTGATCTTTTGCTTCTCCTTTTCTCATGTCTCTCTGACCGATAACAAGGACTTCATACGGCTTCCGCCACAGACCATCTATCGGAGAAACAGGCTCCCCGTCCACCGTCGTCTTCACCCATATCCATTCTTCAGTGATAGACAGACCCGAACGCAACATAGCATCATACGCCGCCTTTCTTGACTTTGCAGTATTTGTTACCCAGATAGCTGCTATTGATTTCTGAGAGGACGATGTAGGACCTCCTCCTCTTTCTTCTCCTTGTTTCTGTTGCTTTAGCGAAGAAACTCCATCAGGTTTATATAGATACGCCTGTAAAATTGCTTCAATATATCTCGTCAGAGAATCCATGTCCGAGTATAAATGCGTCACATAATGTGACGAACGACGAACTGAACGGTTTGGCCAGGGCGGATCCAGAAGTATCAGGTTGAACTTCTGCTCCGTGGGTATTCTCGGAATAGGCCTATATCTGTCTGACACGGGCCGCTCCATAGGTAGAGTACTAAACAAGAAAGTTGACTGTGGGGGGACTGTAAACCCAGTACTCTCTATTCGCTGATCGTCTGTTTTGCCAGCATCGGTTGCGATATATTTGACGTTCAATCTTGCGGAGACGGCAGATGTATTCTTGACTAGCACATTCTGAACTTCGGATAAGGACTCGAAGTCATTATCCCCTGGTGATAGGATCAACGGAGGCAAGTCGGTCTGGCTCCGAGAAGAGATGGAACATGGAGTTATATCAGCTTCATTCAGTCGCCTTTTCTTAGCCATTCGACAATTCTCTTCAACCAGACATCGAGGAAGACACCACGGAGTTCCTCCATCATGGGTCTGCTTAAGTTCCCTCAAGGCATCCTTCACAAGGGGCCCAAAGACATCATCGTGCAGAATACGTTCTTCTGCAGGGATCCGCTCCAGAACTCTCTTGCGCGCGGTTTCTGTCTTCGGTTCTGGCGGAGATGGATATGGTGTCTTGAGAGGCTGTGTGGAGAGAATATGCCTCTGTTGATATTTAGACTCTTTCTGGTCGCCATTTTGCTGTCCTATACCAGGAACTGATGGATATATATACTGAGAAACATTGATGGAGGTAGGAATATCAACGATGAAGATTGTTTTCTCAGAGTTCTGGCAAATGATTGCCGACTGGGCCATCTTGTCCGTCGTTCAACACGACATCGTTTTAGATTTGTTTATAGAAGAAGAGCCAGAGCCATTGACCGGCTTTATGTAAATGATTATATTCTCCTGTATCGTAAGACGATTAAGTCGCATGTAGCCCTGGTTATCGTCGGCGGCATGCTGCTTCGCACTCGAATAAGGTTAGCGCCATGCAAATATCGGGGAGTGATTGCGATGTCTTGGCGCTCTAGAAGGACTGAAAAAGATATATAGCTAGCTGGCTTTGAAACGCTATTCAGAAGACATACGGTGAAGAGGCCCAATTACTGCGAATATGTTTCTAGAGTGGTCGCATCCAAAAGCTCCATATTCCGTTCTCGAGTTAATAATACGAGTCCTCGAAGACAAAAGTACCCAAAACACATCTCCGACCAAGATCTGACTTTTTAATGAAGCTCAGAACGCCGTTAATTTTTTAGAAGCCTAGGCCAAGAGTTGAGACAATATCCGTACTACATGTTGGCTCATAAACAGAATATAATTTGGCTGCGAACATAATGTAAGGAGATTCGTCACAAGAGACATCCGCTCGCACCCAGGCATATTTGACATGGACATATAGAACAGAGAGAGCCAGCAAGGACAAATCTCAAATCTCAAAACCAACCAATTCCACTGATGAACGGTCTCGAATAGACCGCCATGAACAACAAACATAACAACACAGAGAGAAGAAAAAGTTTTTATGATAAGAACCCCAAATATCTTTTTCGAAATAGGATGAATGGATGGATGTATTGGCGGAGGTCAACAATGACTCTCGGCCGTTCTTCTCCTTTTCCTCTCCGATACGGTCCAGCGTCGGTTGGGGCAAGGCTATCATTTCGTTCACATAACCCGGTAATCCTCTTTTGTTCAGAATTTTATACATGCAAGTGAATGTCAAAAGCAGATTAAAAAGTCATACTAGGAGGGTTTAACGCTGCAAGAAAGCCGACGTCAGTCTTTGAACACCTGCATGACATCATATCGTAAACCTATTGGGGATGACCTACGCGTCCACGCCGCCCTCCTGCGGACTGACCTTGTACCGTCTGCGCCTGAGGGTAGAACTGCGGAGGATATTGATACATTTGAGCGCCGTTTAACACAGGGCTGAACTGGGGTGGAGCAAATGTAGGTTGATTGATCATCGGGCTCGGGCTCATCTGGTTGGGTGCGCCTGAAAGGGGTGAAGAATGCGACTGCAGGCCTCTGAAGTTGTCCATGGAAGGCGCAGCGGCAGCCGGGTATCCGAAATTCGCCCCAGACAGGGTTGGGTAAAGACCCGCAGGAGACACTCCCCGTCCTTGAGCCGACATATAAGCTTGGTACTGCAGCTGCTGCTGGTTCATTGGCATCATTGGGTCTTGGCCGAAACCAGGTGCACTGACACCGCCAAGGCCATTCAAAGCGCCCAATCCACCTGCTGCACCAACACTCGGCATGCCATTGACACTGCTGACCGCATACTGATCGAAGGGCGGCACCGCATTCTGGTCAGCAGATAGGGGCCTCGAGCCATCAAAGTTTTGAGGCAGCATATTCGAGCCGAATTGACCATTGTACTGTCTCTCCATTGGACTCTGCGGGTTGTAGTTGGAGTTTACCTGACGCGAATTGGGACGGTGCTGCTGCTTATCAGTGTTGGATGCATGGCCAGAAGCACCATCTCTGCCGTGGTGATGCTCCCGGGCGCCGCCACGAGAGGACAGACCAACTTCGTCCATCAGACGCTTGTATCCTTGGCTTGGAGTTGCCTTCAGCTTCGTAAGAACCTTCGATACATTCTTGACAACCTCCGAACGCATAGATTCATCAAAGAAAGGAGTTGTAAGGACCTTAAAGATAAGCGTTGCACCGGATGTCGGGTCACTCAGGATCTTCTCTAGCACATCATCTCCTGGGCTAAAGAACAGGGCTTTGAGCACGATTTCCCTGGCTTCTGGTTCGTTCCTCTGGTTGATCACCTTTAAAACTGTCAAGTATGCGACTTTATGAGTGCACAAGTGTACCAGATGGGGCACTAATCTGGGGGCTAGAACTGTGCGTCGGCGGGGGAAGGTGCATGTATCGAGGAACCAAGTCAAAAGTAGAGCGCCATTTGCGTTTGTAGCAAGCTGGACACTGTGCAGAGCTATAGCAGCTGCAAGCATCCGCTGCTGATCCTTGGTAGCATGGTGACTCTCTAGACAAGCCCGCATAGCTCTCGCACCAAATCGGCCCTGGGAAACCTCCCACATTTTGCTAAGCATAGTCTCGAAAATGAAATCATTGTAAGGACTGCCAAAACGGAGACAGCATTGCAGAACGTAGTTTCCATACTGGTCGAGGAAGAGAGGCACGGTATACGGTCGGAGAGCGTCAACAATCAACTTCATCTGGGTAGGAGTCTTTGTAACATCGATGATCTTCTGGGCAGCCCAGGTGCCGTTCTTATGCACTCCAATTTCGGCCAGGTGAGGGGCGATTTGAATAAGCATCTGCTCCTTAGTCTGTTCTGAACAATACTCAAACAACTTCTGCACGACAGTGTTGCCGAGGTAGTCTGACGATAGTTCTGCAATCTCAGGCAGCATTCCGCTAGCCGTCTCCTCAATCTCTTGGATCGAACAGGCGCCGTTGTCAATTCTCTTTCTGATGTCACGAAGACGTGGTGCATCATGCATCCGCGTTTGGCTAGGTTCTGGGATCGGGGGAATCTCATCCTCAAAGTCCTGATAATCAATTGCCTTGCTCACACTCGAGTTGATCTTCTCAGCATCCTCATCCGTGGCACCAAACTCCTTGACTATCTGGGCCATCTCAGGCTGTAATTCAGCCAAAGGAGGGACATGTGGAGTCGTGCTGTCAGGGCGTGCAGCAGCAGAATCAACCGAACCATCCTGCTTTGAGTTGGGGTCTGGTGTCGGGGAGGGTTGAGCACCATTGGCACCAGGTGTACCAGATGCCGATGTTCCTGGAACCTTTGCATAGCCAATCCTCACGGGTCCAGCACCAGGGAAGATTTCCTTGCCGTTAAGTAGGGACTTCGCCTGAATTGCGCTTTCGACACGCTCGAAATTGACGAATCCGCAGTTCTTGTGTGTCAATACCCTCGTCGACTCGATTTTCCCGTATAAGCTGAAAATAGCATCCAGAGAAGTAACAGTTGTTGATACAGGTATGCTGCCAATCCAGAGTGCCCTGGTGGGTCCATCTAAGTTATTCTCGTCCACCTCTCCGTTATTGCGAACTCCAAGACCCCCATTTCCATTGCTGCCAAGCTGCATCATATGAACAGCCTCGGACAATTCGTCATACTCCCCGCTCTCCGAAATCCGGAGGTCAGCCGCGCTGATACTGTTGTCTAACCGTGACGGGGTAGCAAGGTAATTGCGAATGGAAGAGCGCTGTGGCGGCGTGTCCAACACTCCAGCGGTGCGTGCTCGAGGCCTGCTGGCAGAGGCATGGTTGGCAAAGGCTTGCACTGCTAAATTGTGCTGGTGGATCTGAGCTTGGGTCGCTGCCAGTTGGGCTGCAGTCGCGGCGGCTGATGGCGTCAAAGTTCCAGAAGGAAGTTGGGAGTAGTGAGTTCCATATTCTTCCTCCTCATCGTCTGCATATTTTTCCTTTGCATTGACTGAGTAGGATCTGAAACGGTTGTTACTCTTCATCATGGCCAGCTCTGCTAGCAGCGGGGGTAGCGTTGACTGCTGTTGTTGCTGCTGTTGCTGTTGCTGCTGCTGCTGCATAAGCACGTCAACTGAAGGCCGCGCCAGAGTCGCTCGCGATTGCTGAGGCGTCTCAGCAAGCCCAAGGTAGTCCAGCGTCTTCACATCAGTATCCGCCAAACCATCTCTCGAGAAAGAAGACTGGGTTGGAGAATTTGGACCTTCAGAAGAACGAATGCTAGTAAGAGTTGTTGCCCGTTCCCGTCCGGTGGACCAGTTTGTCGAGAACAAGGATGGCCCGAAGGGATTGGAGGACCCCAGTAAGCCTGGTCGTTGCGGCATCGAGCCCGCTCTCAAGCGGGACAACATCGTAGGATTACCGCCGTTATTCGCAGTTGCAGTATTAGTGCCAGATTCAACACTCGTGACACCTGGAGGGCGGAAAGGACTTGTAGATGGGGTCGGTCGGGAGGTTTTGGACAGGAAGGATTGTTGCACATTTACACCGTTGAGCGTACCCACGGGAGAAAATCGCGAAGGAACAGTTCCAGCTCGAGCTCTCCGTGCAGGGCTATTGAGATTGTTCTCGGATGGAGGGACAAGATCAGGGAAGCCATCTTGGCTAGGAGATTCGGGGATGTTTTCACGCAGAGGTGTAGAATTGCCACTCGTTGGAGGACCCCAGATGCTGGGGGAAACTCCTTCTTGGGCTTGGATCTCCCTAGCTCTATATGACAGAAAACATTAGTCGAACGGCAGTCGCAGGAGCGTGATGGCAGATGCATACCTCTTAGAATATAAACGAGCCCCCAGTTCATGCGACGGGGATCCTGCCCCGAGTCTCGCTCCTCCCAACGATCCTCCACTGCCACCTAGACCGCCTGGGCCACCGAATGGTGACTTGGCCGGAGCGGTGACGGTAGGATCATTGGGCGAGCTGCTCCCAGTCGAGGTCCCTGACATTGGCTGAGATGTCGGAATGTAGTTAAGGTTGAGATGACCTTCCGGTCGTGAAGCAGGTATCATTATAAATTATTATAAGACGTCTGCCTCGGTTATTGAGATACGTCGTTATGTTTCGTTTGTGATCCGCGGCGGGCCGTTTTGACTTGCTATTATGTTCAAAGGGAACCTAGCATGGAGAAGACCATGTGGTGTGGACGTTATCGTAAGGAACCAAATGGTTTCCTGTTGCTGTCCAGCACCAGATCAAGCTCGAAGGGTTCAACGAGCGATGCGCACTAAGATTTGTCTCAAAGGTCCGATGGCCGACGTGGCTGCTCAATCGGTCGAGGCGGAATGCGTGGAACTTAGCTTGAATGACGCAGGGACCAGTGACAGGGACCCGAAGATACAAAAATCCGTGCAATTCAGAAGTGTGTGCTGCTGAAAAGAACGTCGTCGCTGAATGCCGTCTCGTCGTCTAGAACGCTCACTGCTGGAAGGGCAAAAGCTGCCAGGCTGCGTAGCGGATCTCAGTCTGCTAAGATCCCGTCTAACTGGAATTCCGGTATTACAAAGTATCGCCAGCCGCTGATGTGCTCGAGGACAGGCGGAGAGAAGTAAGTTGTCGTCGAGACAAAGGCGTCGAGGGACGGCGCCAGAAGAAAGGAAAGCGATAGCTAATAATACGGAACAGAAAGGACCGAAAACAGGTGGCTGGAGAAGGCAACGTAAGACCACCAGCAGCCGTCGTAGGCCAAGGAGGTCAACGAGAAAGGAGATGGAATTGAGAGAAGTCGAGGGCGGAGGAGGAAAGAGAAGTAGATGAGATGGGTTCGAGGAAGGGGTTGAGGTGAAGCTGCAAAGGGCAGACGGAAGACGACAGGGGAGTTTCTTGGGGCCGGATTTACGAATGGGCGTCGTGGTCTTGGTCTTGGTGCTGGAGGAGAGAAGATCCTCAGTGCGGCCGCCGGGCACAGCCGCTGAGCTGGTTTGCCTCGTCCACTGGACGCTCTGGTGGGTTATTATGTACAGTACATAGCTTCTTGTTCAATCCATCGTTGATTCTGTTATTCTCTATACTACTCTCTGCTCGTTGATTGCTGTTCTTCAGCCAGTCCTCGACTCGATACCGTCGTGGTGCTGTGGCGGACCGGATACTCTGGGATTGGAACTGAGTGGGAACCCTTCCACAGCCATCTTTTTCTAGTGCCCACGTTGATCGTGCTGTCTGCGGTCATTACTAGTACTTTCGACACCAGAAGGCCTGTTCGACATCCTGAGTTCATCCAGCGGATCCCTCTTCCAACAGACGACCGGAGCGCCACGGTGAATGCCATCCATCTAGGTATGATCACCGCCCCGCTTCCAGCACGAGAGAGATTGACTCTCTATGACGGATATTGGCGGACCAGCAAGTCTCATGAAAAGTACTGGCACAGAGACTCATGAGTGGTGGCTTTCCTTCATAAAAATTACATCGTCAAGATCATACTAGGAATATCTTCAACCAGTCCAGAAACTCGCAACCGCAAGTGCATCCGGTTGGCTCTTGCAGTAAAGTAACCTATTCCACCTAGCACGTCCGTTAGAGATCTCTTGACTATGTACAGCGTACTCTGTACACAAGTTCCATCTGTTAAGCAGTACATGCTCGACAACCATCGACATAGATGGTGCAGTTAACCGCGAAAGACCCCGCGATGTCCGCTTAGTTACAGCAGACAAGCTTTCGTCCCTGAGTCTAATGAAGCTCTGGAGCGGCTGGCCACATACCCGTTACAGTATAGGATCGTTTCTGCGAGAGCAACTCCCCGCATTCCCGATTGACCATTAAAACTCGCAACAGACCATGATGAGCTTCTACTTTTTCTGTGAACTCCGAGAAGATGCTGGATCGCCTAGAGTGGATGTTTCAAATGACCCAAACACAAAAACAACGGTCTGAGGAGACAGAGCACCATTCCCTGCCAGCGGAAGGACTAAAAATGACCTGTTCATCCCGAATACAGGGGTGGTGGTGACATCTTACGGATTGCAGCTAGTCGGGCTCTATTAAGAAGCCTCTTCACTGTACCCTTGATCCTACTATCCCTAGATTCGATTCGAGGAAATTATTAGCAGCACTAAATAACTAGACAGCGGCCTACGATTATTGACCATCGGGATGATGAACGAGCAGTCAGAGAGGAGGCTGTAACGGTGGCAGATAGAGTCACCGGTTGTGAACAAGGGGTTGATTCCCAGCATTACTGTTCAAACTGGGCATGGATCACCAAGTCGATTGATGTCTGGGTCGAAAGTCAGAAGGGCGATTTGATTTGCGATCTCCGGCCCTATCACTGCGAGTCCCTGAGCAGCTGCATGACCGTCTGAATCGGGCCCCTGAAACACCTGAAACGTAGCCTCGCACGGATGGCGATCTCCCTCTCTCTCCGCACGCAGGAAACCAAACGACGTTGCCAAGAGATGTCCCACTAACAGCTAGAAAGAACATCCAACCAATATTTTATTATTGGTGGCACAACGTAGAGAACACGTTGCGTGGAATGTGCTATATACTTCACTCTTCCATACGTATGACGAGTCCGATGAGCCTGTCCAGCGAGTATATCGATTGCACACGCAACGCTTCCTCTTCAGATGTCGTCGGTTAAAGAAGCGTTCGAGCCAAGATTCTAGAGCAGACGAGCAGCGCTGAAACTAGCTCTCGGCTTTGGCAGGCCTTGCGTGAGCCAAGGGAACTACGGATAATAGCCCATTCATAAATCGCTCGTCAGTCCCAAGGTCGATGGTCTGGATTCGCGTCCCAAACGCCCCGCAAGCTTTCCGATAAAAAGGCGCACACACCGCAAAAGTTTCAGATTTGGATCTGAAGGTTTCCAGACATACCCGGTAACCACGCCACGAGATGCGATCAGGTACGCGGCAGACCAGCCACTTTTACCCTGCTTCTTTCTCTTCAAATCAGTGCAGATAGAAAATACAGGCTCCTATTTCAAGAGACACTATTCCGTCTATATCAACAGCACTTATACTGTGTCTCAAAATATACTACGACCGCCGCGCTATTACTTCTACATTAAGTGACTTGTGTGTCCTTGCTCGACTTCCTTTCAGCCTTTGCCTATCTTCTAGAAAGTGGGACCCTTGGGGCAATTATTGGATAGGCATCAGCCCTGTCTCCATCCAGCCACAGCCAGTATGAGTATTGAAATATTTTCTACCGTAGACGCGCATCGGATGAATCGGCCGCAGAGTTCAATTTACTGCCTCAGGCGCGTAAGTGTTGGGAACGATAGTAGTCAGTTAAAGCTGATTACTACATAACGCAGCCCTTCTGGGGAAGAGTAATATCCCGTAGGAAATCTCCTATGTTCTATATGCACTATGCACTAGAGGAAAGAATGGATATTACCGTCCATGCAGATCTTATCAAGTAACAGTTAACTATAAACAATCTGTATCATCAATTCACCGAGCTTTCCTCGCAAGTCTGATCTTCAGTTATACGGGTATTGCCTACAAGATGGTGAAATGAACAAAATAAAATAGAAATAAACATCTCATAAAAGACTATAGATTCCACGTGGACATATCATCGCGATCAGAATCTTCTCCAACGCTTGCTAAGTGGAACGAGATGTATTCGGAATCATGCCATCCCTTCTGCTTTTGCCTCTCGGATGGCCACCAGTGTTCAAAATCGACGAGGTAACTATTTTGGAATCATTAGCACCGGCACCAGTGTTAAATCAGTATGTAGGCATGGTGTAGTTACCATGTCTTTGACTCTTTGTCCCAGAGTAGGTTCCGAGCAGCAGGATCCCCATGACATATCCCACAGGAATAGACTTCCCTTGATCATGCAGAGTCAGTATCGTCGAAGGAGACATAATATAACAGAAAAACATACATCCAAGCCCTCTTGAAAGCTTTCCGGATTTCAGCACGTTCATCTGGATCTGAATACCAGTAAATATCGCAAACAGTGGTCCCCGGGAGCTTTTCCATCAACGTATACGTAATATACCCCCCAGGGATCCATGAATCCCAATCTTGCTTTTCTTGCTTAAAAGCAATCAGTTTAGGAGCTGACGAACAATGTGCAGTAGTAAGGATCTTGAGTGCCTCAAGCTCTTGGGTTGCAGAAAAGCTTAGTGTCTCAGTGGCCTGTTTTCTCTTGCAGACAACGATCTGCCAACCATAAGTGTGTAAGGTATCCTAGATTGATGTGAGAATATGCAATGGAATTTATGAAGGCGCCATACTGCATCCTGATCCTCAAAACAGCTTCCATTTGGGAAGATCCATTGATGCCGGAACAAATGAAAATGGCTCGGGCTTCAGAGTTCCAACCTGGATAAGCTTCACGCTCCTCCACCAAATCCTCGTGCTCAATAACCTTTTTCTCCAGCTTCCAAGTGGCTGTTGAACATTCTGGAAACGTGACTGTAGACCCCAGAAATTGTTCTTCGTTAAACCATGTTATACGAGACTTGTAGCGTGGCATATTGGATGTGGAGAGGAAGGGAAGAAGAAGTTGTCAATGTTGTGTTCACATATTGTTCAGAGCACTTATATGCGGAATGGCCCCATTATTAGGCAGCCAGATCGCGATGGGGAAGATAGAGATGCTTAAGCGGTCAGTCTATGATATTATCTAATCGTGAATTTAAGAAGTCTCAAATTTTATTACCTCATAATGTGCCGGCAGCAATTGATTCATTGTTGCATTCTTCATACCTGTAAGTACTGTACATACATAGTCTGGAAAGGTTAGCGGCGAATCGAATCGCAGGTGGTCAGTGACCGCGGCGCCACTACATCTCTCCGCATCCGCAGCAAAGGCGTCGGAAGAGCCTGGACAGAACGCGACCTCGACCGCGCGTGTCAACGCTTCCCTAATACACGCTACAACACATGCTGGTGCGCGAAATTTGCGTCGCATAATTTATATACGGATATTTCGGCACTGTCACCCGACAGGACTCCTACAGATGTACCTTCGGTGAGCGGTCTCCGAGCGGCACAACGCCAACCACTAGACGATGTCGGATGACGAAACGTCTCGCGCAGGGGACCAGTCCTCTGCTGAGGACAATGTGCCCGTAGAGACACTTGTTGCAGGCCGCGCCAGGCGAAGCACTGCAGGGAATAATCTATCAACCTTGTTGGACGCCGAGGCCGACGATGAGCTGGCGCTTTTGTTCGCGGAAGACGAGAACGATGAAGAATTTGAAAGCGCGGTGGAAGAGGGAGCTGGAGAAGATGCTGATGATATGCAGTTGGACTCGTCCTCAGAAGATGACGATGATCAAGGACCCACCGCGCAGGATAATGATTTCGAGGGAGAGAAGGAGTTACAAAAGCAGGACAAGGCAGATCGTCTAGCAAAGAAGCGGAAGGCGCATGAATCACTCAAGCTTGCGGCAATACGGAAAAGGGTCAAGATCGATACCTCTACTGTGTCTACACCACCTTCTCGACCGAAGAAGAAATCAGAACGTATCTCATGGTTACCTACTCCCGAAGAGGGGCCTACGCGGTCATCCTCGCGCCGTCAGACGATGAAGAACAAGGAACTTACACATGCACGATTGAAGGACAGCGAGGAGAAACGGGTCCGTCTAATTGCAACAATGGAGGAAGCGGCCAAGAGGAAGGAGAAACACAAGCCCAAGCAAATGACTCAAGAGGAGCGTCTAGCGGAGGCTGCACGGGTGGAACGAATCAACAGCAAAAGCTTGAACCGCTGGGAAGAAATGGAGAAAAAGAAGGCCGAAGAACAGAGAGCAAGATTGGAAGCCCTGCAGAATCGACGCCTAGAAGGTCCCGTTATGTCGTGGTGGAGTGGTCTTGCGGTTTGGGTAAACGGCAAGCTGACGCGTGTCGGTAAGGTCGATATACAACAGAAGCCCGAGAAGGAAGAGAAGGAGCCCAAAAGGAAGAAAAAGGGTGAAGACAAAGAAAAACCGGATGAGAAAAACAAGACAGATGAGCAGGGCAAAGCAGATGGCAAAGAGAATCCACAGGAAAAGACACAGACGGAGGGCAAAACCAATGCAGACGATGTGATGAAAGTGGACAGTGCAGAAAAAGAGCAAGATGGCCCGAAGGAATCGAATACGCAGCAAGAACTGGCGAATCCTCAGGCCTCCAAGAAAACGCCGGATGTACCCCCTGCTCCAGCCTCGACAGAAGTTGCGGAATCGGCTTCAGCATCACAAGTTAACGGACCTTCGACGGATAAAGCTTCAGCTCCTTCTCCAAAGGGGCCCCAAGACCAGGTGTCGACTGAGGAGAAGGAGGATAGTTCTGTGTCACAACGACAAGCAGGGTTCCTTGATGGTATCCATCTATATGCATCCATGCCAGAGGGCTCGACTACCGATGATAAACAAGACTCCGAGCACGAACCAGCGCCTAAACCAATCCAATCTCTTGATTCTGCGGAAGAGTCTTCTAAAGATGAGGCAGTCCCGCCTATTAGAAGCAACACAGCTGAGGAACAGGCAAATACGGAGAAAGATGAAGCGCAGAAGCCAGACGAAAGAACTGCTACTCCAGCGCAGTCGGAATCGAAAGCAGAGGAGACACATCAAGAGTCATCTCAACCGCCAAGGTCTCCGTCTCAGGCCAATGTGGATGTATCGTCGTCAGACTCGAAACCTGCACCTGTGGTTTCAGAAGCAAAGCCAGTAGAAGCTGATGCGAAAGCGCTGCAAGACTCTAGCGCTGCAGAAGCATCCGCACAGCTTCCACAAGATGTGCCTGAGGGTTCATCGGAGAAACGAGCAAATCCAGAGACCGTAGCACCTCCCCCTTCAGCAGCTCAGGCGTCACCGAATGCTTCAGGGCAGCCAGATCAGAATATCTGTGTGCATGTTGATACGAAAGATAATGCAGATCCGAATGTTGCAAACCCGCCTCAGCCAGAGCTTCCTCCAGTGGTGGAGAATTCTGGACGAAATCTGATCATCCTAGAGAATTTTGATGAGAAGACTGCACAAAGTCGGGATTACAACATCTACTTTAATACGAAGAAGCCCCCGAGACTGACAAGTATGAATCCCTGCTACCCTCTGGTTCATAAAATAGATAGGCTAACTCTAGTCCTCTCTGAACAGAAATATCGTCTCACCTCTGTGTCATTACGTCCCTGCCAGCTCGATATAAAGACCCTGAAACCGGGCTACCTTACGCAAATGCCTATGCTTACCGCGAGATCCGACGTGCTGTGGCTCAGAAGCATGTATGGAGCACCATGCTCGGGTGTTACGTAGGCCCGATGGGGGTTGCTGCGCGCGGTGTTCCAGAGCGCTTCCTAGATCCCACAAAGCCACGAGAAAAGCCAAAGTCTGCGACTAGCGATGGCGCTTCTAAGACTGACGGTGCCCAGGAGGCAGAAACGGCAAAGGAAAAGGGCAAGGAGAAGGAAAATGAAAAAGCAAATGCCTCAAGTGCGAATGGCGAAGCTCCTACTCCTGCTCCTGCTCCTGCGGCAACACCGGTTGCAGCTGGCGATTCTATGGATGTGGACAAATAATCGACTGTCATGATATATACTGTATAATAGAATACCCCGAATCTAGAATTGATTTACCGGCATGGCGTATATAAGCCTGCAGTTAATCTGAATTTTGATAAGAAAAGCCTGTCTCAAGTCTGATAGCCAAGCTTCCCCCCTTTAACCACTCTCTTGTAACAATAATGCCTTTTATTTAAGCGATGCTGTCCTTGCAGCACATCCGTCATTGGTATGCTAGTCAGATCTTAGGGGACTAGCTGTCTGGCAATAAGCGACGTCTCGCATGCAGAAGACATCAAGTCCACCACTTACCACGTTCTTCTGACCCTAGCAAGCGGCAGATGAGTCACTTGACCCTGCGTAGGAACGCTGACGAGGCTGATGTCGACGCTTTGTTGCAGTCTTATTCAATGCTTTTTGGGTCCGTTGTGGACGGAGCCAGTCAGGCTTTCCGGGTCATGCCTCAGATCGAAGTACGCCGTATCGCAATAAGACACTTCTCCAAGTCCACTTGAAGGGGAGTGTAGTCGAGTCGTTCACTGCAAACAATTCTCCTCACTTTGCGAACGGGTTCGCATGAATCGTCACACTCTTCAGCTTCAACTCCTCATACTCCCCGCCTTCCTGTCCATCTTTCGGCTGCACAACTCTCCCCTTCTTGTCAATCTTAACATTCGCCTTCTCCAGCTTGGATAGAACATCTCCTCCCTCATCCTGTGCCGTCAGATTCAGCACTTTTCCAAACACCGTACTTTCTCCGTCCAAGTGCGGCGCCGTCGCAAACGTGATAAAGAACTGGCTCCCATTGACGGTAGCACCAGTCGCGTTCTGTGAGCCGGGGGCAGTTCGGTCTTTAACCGGTCGAGCAGCCATGGAGAGGATGCCGCGTGCATTGTGTCGCAGAGTTGGAAGACGAATTTCTTGGTTCAAGGCCGAGGGGTGGTAAATTGATGTACCGCCTTTAGGGATCTCTGACACTGGGAGCATTGGATGTAATGTTGAGAGAGAGGATGGAGCCGCGCCAAGAGATATATCACCGCCTTGGATCATGAATCCAGGGACGAGACGGTGGAAGGGAGTGTTGTTATATGCGCCAGACGCGCAGAGGGCGATGAAGTTCTGCAGTGGATTCATGATCAGTGCGCACGATCTAGCAGAGCAGGGGACCAGAAAAGGTGCTCACCTCTGCTGTCTCCGGAACAGATTCACAGAATATCTCGACCTTGAGGTCTCCATGTGTCGTGTGAAGCTGTTTATGTCGCAATCAGTACTGGAGCTTTGCATAGGGTAGAATGCGCCGGGATGAGGATAGATTTGTGTCGCACAATGCGCGGTCAGTTCAGGTGATGCTCGACAACTTACTGTGACAGACATAATTATATCAAAGCCCGGTAATGTCAGGATATGGTAACAGGACGTGTTCAACTCGTGGAGATTCGATTGGAGAGATCAAGCAGCGGAGCAGAAGCCGGAGGAGCTCCACCATCTGAAGATAGAAAGCTTACCCGATTGGGATTTCCGTGATTCTTACATAAGCAGAGGGTCAGCTCTCAACCTAGAACCAGAATGGCACCTTATTACTGATATCTCATGGCAGCAAAGAGTCAACGATTAATAATGGGGGTGATCATGATACGGCCACGTAATCCCGGGTCTACAGTTGTAGCTAGTAAGATCTATGACTCGTCCTCCGTGGTTTTCCAAGTTGTATACCATACGTGACGGAAAAGCAGTCTGTATATCGTTATACTTCGATTGCACTATCGTACCAGTTGACATCATAATATCACCACCGGTTATGATGCCAATAAGAATAGGACTCAAATAACCATATAATGGTCAGTCATGAGAAATGGACATAAACACGTCAGACATCATGTACTATAGACATAACATCAAAAAACAGCATCCATCACCAACCCATATGAGTCCAACGGCTCAGTGCACAATGTATGTCAATACCTCCTGTGAAACTCCAAAACCGATGCAGCTATACTCGCCACCGCTGCTTCTGTAGCGCAGCCCAAATATGGTGGACAAAATCGGTAATAAATTAGAAAAGCAGCTTTTGCCGTGCTTCCTGTTTCATCCAACGAGAAACGGCAAGCAAGGAATGGTAATTCTTGTCTGCACCATTGGGTTAGACAGGAGATGTGGATACCCGTCCTAACCCGGCGGGATTTCGTGGTTAGGCAGCCCATCTTCATATTGCTTAGATACTAAGCAGAATAGGATCTGTCAGCTTGGGAGAGAGAACGCCATCTGAAGGCTGTCGAAGCTCAATCAACCTGGGGTTCCCGTTGATCTCTCAATCAATAAGTGGCTTCTTATGATTGCCCACTATCGCCACGCCCAGAGATGACAATGCATTAGGATCGCTCGGCCGGACGACAGTCGGAAGCGGTAACATAGGGTTGTCAGGGTTGATATACGCTGCGTCCCGAGCGGCTTGCTCGATAGCCTCCATTTCCAGTTTACACCCAGCGTGGTCGATAGGACAAACCACGATCGGCTGACGAATGATGATATCTCGAGCGGAAGTCAAATGTGCCTGTCAAATTATGTCAGAGTAAACGGTAAAACTGACAGTATAGATCGTGAAACGTACCTTAACAGTCACATAATACTCAATTTTGTAAAGACTAGCTGTGGTTGTAAAACCGCTGACGGCGTGGAGTGGAAATGCAGGTCTACTCCTTGGGAGAATGCCATCTGCATCTCGCATATCCTTTGCCGGGAAAACAAGCCCTAGATGTGTAAGATAGCCAGTCTCTGGAAGCTTGATCCCTATTGTTTCCGTCTTCTTCGTTAACGTTTTGACTTTCCGTTGCGGCTCGTCTCCTTCGTGGTTGTATATAATTTCTTCGTCAATTCCAATCGTGATTTTGTTTATTGTGACTTTCCTGGCTTTACTCAGCCAGTCAGGGTTGGGCGAAAGTTTCACGTAGACGCTCACAGGGTCGAGAGGTCCGTACGACCATCGTGGTAACGAGATACCCAAGGTGACCAAATGATCCGAAACTCTCTCTGCTGACTCTGGTCGGTTGTACATCCCAAATGTTGAGAGTGTGTCGTATCGACATATTGGCACCGGAAATGCGTGTTTCCTCTGCTCCTGCGACCCTTGTTGTACCATCACGACCATCTCATAATATGTTTCTGCTGTCCGGCTCGGAAGTTGCAAGCTTGCTGGGGGCACCCGTCTCGACGACTCCTGGCCTCCTCTTCCCCACGGTATGAACAGGACAAATGGTAGATCCATTGATACGATCTCCTCAAAGTCTCGACCGGCAGCGCAGCGATACAAAAGCATCTCCTTCCCCACTATATCCGTGATTTCCTTTCTAGGTGCCGCCAAATGTTTCTTCGTCATCGAATCAGCTGAAGGGTGTATTGTCTCTCGACGCTGAAGAGAGATTGTGACCATAGATATTCGGACAGGAGCTGTAATTCCAACGCTGGGTCGTATTTCCACTTTCCCTTCGATTCGCGGCTTCCGGGGAGTCAGCAATACACAGTAGAGACCAAAAAAGACCGTAATCCACACTCACCATCGTGGCAGATATGCCCGGGTAGCCCATGAGGAAGTTACCATTCGGCGGGCCTGAAACTCGCACAAAGGCGGCCATGTTGAGAATGCAGCGTCCACACCACCATGGGCCGGCGCCAGGTGGATGGAAGCGCTCGAGGAACCCAGCTCAAACGTCTGCTCTGTTGTGATGTTCGAAACTGACTGGTGATCATGAAGCTTGCAGCAGCGGTCACCGCTGATCATCCAGCATCCAGGACCAGGAACCGGTGCGATGACGCAGTTGCTGGGGCTCCCAGTCGATCTGCAGCTGGTGGGGATTGTCGCGCGACGACTCTGGATGGAAGAGAATTGAGATTCGTGCAAATGGATCACAGAGAGGAGTCAACAGAGTCACCGCAAGGCTGCCACAGCACAGATCTGTTGCGGTTGAGCGGGCAGCCGTCCATGCGCCGGAGGTCTGTTTATTGGCGCTGTGGGGATGACCAGCGGACACGGGAGAAGCCCAAAAGTCACAAAACAAACGCTGTGAAGAGTTGATGAGGATATCCTTCCAACCTCTGCCTGTGAGCCATCACTGTTTCTCCCTTTCTTCAATGCACGACATAATAGTGCCCACCTGGGTCTGGCGCTAGGCGTGTCGATGCCTCAACCCTGCACTGCTTATCTTGCCAGGCAAACAAGGACATTGAATTAAAACAAGCGCTTGCGGTTTGTTTTGGCGCCTGGGGCGGAGAACGGACCAGCCGCCATCGCTAGTATCGACGCTTAGATCTGCGGGGTGCAATTCCATGGCCGAGGTTTACCTGGACATCGAATCGTCATTGACTTGCGTTGACATGGGCGGTTGTTTACATCGACAAAATCAGACTACTAAACTACTCCGTTTGCATAGGGTAGAAATGAAGGTTTCCCACCCAACAGCAGCTGTCTCTCGAGGTTACCTGCGTTATATCGTGCAAGACATCGATGATATTGGAACTTCAATTCCGGTTCCATTCCAGTCTGAGCGACGAGCCCCTTGCCTTTCTTGGCTATACTCAGATATGCACCTGCGCCGTATAGAAGCATGTCCACACGCCCTTCCAATCAAGGTGCCTCCTTCTGGCTATCTGAAGTCTCAAGCCAGATTCTTCTGGCGCCCTATCTCCCGCACCCCTTATATATTGGGGAGAACAGTACACTAATAGGGCAGTGTTCCCATCGATGACATGGCCGCATACTTACATGAAGTCGGAACGCGCGGTGATATCAAGAAACTGAGTTATATCATATGCCCTACGCCAGAAAAGAAACTGTTCTTAATAGTGTTCTGTGGACTATATATTTCCCGTGGTATAAATCTCTTACCCAAAGATGCCATGTTGTAATATGGTCATGGGTTTGTCATGCCATACAGGGAATCATCCATCAATTCTGACTGGACTGTCATTGGATGATACTCTTGGGCTAAACAAAGATCGGAACGAAGATCGGAATGACATGCACAATCCCATTCTCAACTGCCCAAACTTAGAAACTCCATCGCCATACTCAGCATGTCAGGATCCAATTCGAGCCGATTACGAGCATCATTCGCCGCTCCAGAAACATGCATTCGTGCTTTGGCATTGTGATTGTCGATTTCTTGAAGACAGTCTTTGAGTGTTTGTAAGACAACCTGGTACTGCTGTGAAGACGGTCCGAATGTACGGAGGGTGTTTGAGAGGTTGGTCGATATCTGGGCAAAAGTTAATATGGTTTCTTCAAGAGGTGTGCTCCAGTAATAATGGGAAATTCTAAGAATCGACAACAAGACCGGGGGACCAAGAGTGGTGGTGTGTGATTATATAACAAAAATATCACACTACCGCATCTTATCGTTATTCAAGGAATAACATAGTATAATCAATGGTAGATTGGGCACTGCAATGGAAAGAATCAGTCCTTGAGAAGCGTACCTGAAGGAGGACTTCGTTATAATTTGGAGAAGAGTCCGATGTTGACTCTTTAAATGGTGGAGGACACATGATGCAAATAAACCTATGAGCGGTCTATGTACACCAGTGATCGTAGCTATTTGCTTTGAGTCCCAAATTAGGTAGTCATCGTGGGGTTATTGAGCTCTGTTGACATCTTTTTTGGTCAGTATTACCATGCGGGGAAGCGCTCAGTTCAATAGTAGATGCTGCCTTATCATTTGATTGCTATAGAGACAAAACGTACCAAAAAGAGATCAACGATTTCCAGCTAATGCTAAAGTTCATGGCGATAGATTTGGCTCTAGCTGTGGAATGAAATTTCTGGCATATTTTCATGATATATTGGGCCGCGGGGTTTGTATCTCCGTCCGTATCCCCGCTGTGTTGGCGTGGAGCTAGCTAACCTTCCAGGCTCCGAGGCGCTAACGCGGAACCCAACATCATGGATCGGCGTCCACTTTTTTTTATCTTGAACTTTAGAATTTGAATAACTCAAGAACAGCGACTCCTTCACCTACGCAACTATCAGGGAGAGAAAATAACCCCCCAAACCGTTACTTGCTCCTGGGTACAATTATATAGCCATTCATCCGCTATGGCGGACGCAGACGAAGATGCGATCCATCACCCCGCGTCGCATGACTCTGGCGCCCATATCGACCATGATCTCTCTGATGAGACACAGGACTTTCGATTCTTAAACAATTTGTCAATGTGAGTTTCTTAGTCTCATGAAGTTTCTCCTAAATTTTATATGGGATATCCTAGCTGATCATTCGAACCACAACAGTGTTGGAGACACGTCCCATACCACCCTTCCTCGCCGCGGAGAGAAAGATTTCGAACCCAATCCAACGCTTTTCCAGTCAGATGCCTTGGCTGCCTCACGGCAGGCTATGCATAATGCGCTGTCATTTCCACGTCTCCATCATCCAAAACATAAGGTGGTTGGATACTACGCGCCAGATGGATATGCGTCGCCTCCTTCCCCTTCGAAGCCTGCGGGCATGGCATCCATACAGGAGGAAGATCAGAAAAAGGTGCAAGAATCAAAAGTACAGAAGCCGACGGGACCTAGTTCCGCAATATCGCCCGATGCATGCGTCTACGTTCCGAATCCAAAAGGTCAACACTTCAGAACAGTAGGGCAGGGGGACCGTTGGAATCGGGTATGGCTACTCCCAGAAGAGGCCCTATACCTGCTCGAGAGAGGGAGCTTGGATATTCGATGGCCGTTGGAGGATTCAACTGAGGATAACGATGAGGACCTAAGTATCCCAATGAGTCTGCAAGCCGCGTATGCATGTCTCATCGGGAGAGGGGGATTAACGCTAGAGAGATTCAGTGTCTACTCAGGTCTCAAACGAGGAGGATACGCGCTTATCCGGGCACCAAGCTGGGATGAGAGCACAGAGGAAGCAAACAAAGAACCCTTGGCTGATCCCCGATCAGGAAGCGGAAGGGCTGTGGATCTGATGGGACTTTTGGGCCGCTTGTGCAGGTCAATATACAACGTCACTTCGGCGGCGTCTACTGCCACAGGGCCAGTCGTAGGACTAGGTATACATCGCAGCTACAGTAAGTGATCCTGCCGAATCCCGCTAAAAGATACTAGTCGTCGGATGGTATATTAATAGGTTTGCAGATGATATATACCGACGACTGTCTTTGATCACTGTCGAGGACCCCGCGAGCGAAAAGCCTGCTCCTAATCCTACGACACCCCCGTTTCGAGTCGCCTACCATGTATATAAACCATCCACACCTTTCCGCAAATCAGCTCCACCGCCTCCCGACTTTCGAATAGCCGTGGTCAATGCCCGTGAGCAGACCACCCTACCTACGATGTCACAAATGAGCGCACTCTTGGAGAGCACACCATTCGATCCTCCTCGCGGCGAGAAAATGGACAAGATGCTATACATGCGGCTTCGGCATGGATATAGGAATGTTGTTTTGGCCGTGGTAGACCAGGGAGTTGTGAGCTTTTTGAGACTCGCAGATATAGGATTCTCGCGTGAGAAGATCTACGAAGATAAAGGTGTCATCAGGGGAGGTAAAAGAGGTGGATTCTCGCAGCGAGGTGGGAGAGGACGAGGCAGAGGAAGAGGAAGATGACCCCCATGCCTTCCAGGTGCTGAATATATCTCCTGCGGGAACGAGATCGTTACAAGGAATGTCTCCCCTGGAATAAGGCCGAGGTATCCAAAGATCAAGGATGTCGGCTGAATAGAAGGGAGATCTCTTCGCTATCAATCTGCCATCATCTTTAGGTCGTCAGCCCACGTTAAGAAGAAAGGACGGACGAGATGCTGATAATGGCCGGTCGTCTCAGTGCAAGTAATGCCACATGGACTCATGACCTTGCCGATTATTCTGGCACAGAGTCGTGACGACTCTGAAACGCTGAAGTCTGCCCAATATCCTTCATGACTCGATGGCCAACATCCCGACAGTTGGTAGAAGTTATGACATGAAAGCCTTCTCTTTGAAGGCAATACTTATAATTGTACAATTACTCCGATGAAATGACAACCACAAGAAGCAAACGCCACCAGCCAACCGTCGTGTCCCAACCTGATCCCGTGAACTCATCTGTGATTCGTAACTCGTGCGATAGGTCACCTAAATGATGGTTTTTCGTATGAGCAACTAGCACCGCCAGAAACATATTCAAGTCACGACAATCAGACATACCTTAAGTATCCAAATAGTCCGCCGCCATTAGAAGCTCTAGACAAAGCTCCGACGGGATGTCCATATCTGCGACATTTGCTTGCTCTTTATTCTTCTCATTGTAGCAAAAGTACTCGCAGACTTTTTCGAGAACGACTCCACTATTTCCCAGATACCATTGTCAGTACATTCCTGGGTGTCGATACTCCCAAACCTCCAAGCACGACGCACCTGATATTTTCTAGTACACAACGGCCCGTAATTGCCTCCGAAAATTTACCTGTTCGTAAAGAAAGATAGCATTAGCAAAAGTGCCCCCAAATTCATTAGATCTTGTCTCGAGAGTAAGAGTCAGAAACGTACTCGCTGGATCCAGCATCCGTCTGATCGTGCCTGATACACATGCTGTACTTCGGGGAATCACAAATTCAAACCCGTCGTTGGAGACCAGAGTCACATACTCTGCGGGCTTGGGGTCCTCCAGAGACATCTTGAGACAGCATAGAAGGTGCTGAGAGGTATAGTTGAAAGGCTGGAAAAGATCCCCGGGAAAATTAGGCAGATTAGCGGCAGCTGAAGTCATTTTCCCCTCGATGTCCGAAGTGGTCTGTGCTCAAGCTCCGATTTGGGATCCGCGAAGCTCAAGTGATGGTTTCTCGATGGTACCTTCAAGTCCTTAGATTATGCTTTTATCTCTTGATTCTAAACTGTTCTAATTGTTGGTTTTGACTATATCTACAGTTCCTGGCCTGTCATAAGCAATATTCCCTCAATGCAGCCTGGCCGATCGCTCTCCGTCGCGTTCGGACGGCATTTCCTACGCCCTACTCCATACTCATTCTCATGGCTTTTGAACAAGAATCTGCGTCGTTTATATTGCGAAGTCTCAAACTCGCAATTAGACAGCCCCGATAGACCACTGAAGCCGCGTTCATCGTCCAAGGAAATCAACCGACATGATTCCACACCTTCTCTCAGTGCGCGTCTCCTTGGCCGCAGCTGTATGATCACCGGTGGTTCATCCGGAATAGGGTTGGCTATAGCCGAGAGGTTCATCAGGGAAGGAGTATCAAAGATCATTATTGTTGGGAGGTCTTATCCTAGGTTGTTAGACGCGGCGAATCAACTTCAGCATGCTGCTGGAAATCCCGCTATCTCCTCGCAGGATAAATCAAATACCGACGATGGGGCACAAGGTCAGCTGGTTTCAGTGTCGGAGAAAATATCTCTACTGGTGGGAGATGTCTCAGCAGTTGATTCTTGGAGCAGGACTCTGGAGAAGGAAATGGTAAGTCTGATCATCATGATTCTCAGATGTTTGGTCTCATATGGTCCGATATGTTCCAGGAGCAGAATCTCACTGTCTTCTCTACCTGCAGGAATCCATAGATATTCTTGTCAATGCGGCCGGAATCTCCGTATCCAGTCTTCTTCCAAAGACTGACCCCGAAGATATCTCTCGAACGCTCCGTACAAATCTCGAAGGCGCATTGCTCACTTCCCGGGCTTTCCTCCGCGCTTCTGTCCGCAGTCGCATAAAGAACCGCAATAAGACCGACCCAGAGGCTACGAAACGTTCAAAGTGCATCATCAATGTCTCATCGCTGCTATCACATAAGGGCGGAACGGGCGCCGTACCGTACGCTGCGTCAAAGGCAGGCCTCCTGGGGCTGACCCGTTCGCTCACGGTTGAAGCTTCAGAGACACTTCGAGACGTGGTGATCCGCTCAAATGTGATCGTTCCAGGATACATAGAGACACGAATGATCGAAGGCAAGTACTTTCTTTTCCCATGTGCTTCCTATAAGACCATGTAGTAGCCCTTACTAATAAACTGGGAATGCAGATATGGCCCCTGCCGAGCTTGAGAGGCTGAAGCAGAGCATCCCGTTGAAGCGTTTTGGAAACCCACAGGAGGTTGCCGATGCAGCAATCTTCCTAGCAGAGAATGAATATGCGAATAACTGCGTGCTCAACCTCGATGGCGGATTGAGTGCAGTATGATGGACCCCGCCTAAGTTTACGAATGAGGGCAAGGCTCCAATTAGCCATGAGGATAGAACTTCATTGCTCATATTGAAATGGGTGCTGACAACTATGGACCAAATTCTCTTTTTCTCAGGGCCTCTACCAACACTACCAATTTTGCAAGAGACAACTGTCTTATACACTGGTTCATATTTCAGCGACCTTCTCTGGGAATGGTTGACACACCAAGATGAATGGCCATTGTGTTTCAAAGTGCTGAAGCGACAATCCAATTCATTGAACATCGCTGAATTGAGCGAAGTACCCGACCCTGTCGCTCTCTAAAAACACTGGTCTCAGCCTTTGAAAACTCCTGGGGATATTTTGAGCGTATGTTACAGAAATCGGTTCGATTTTCCGACGAAACCAGGGCTTTTTACCCGATCCCGTGGTGCTGAAATGCAATAATTGGACCTGAGACAATGAATCAACAGACTACCGTCTTGAGGACCTATTCTAGATTAGTAGCTTAGCGACTCATTCAATCGTCGTCTATCAAGATAGCACCACTATCTGCTTCATCGAGCACGATGGGGTTGTCACCATCTCCGTCGACAGCATTTCCATGGAAACGCTTGGCTCTTTCCTGGCCATTGGTTATTTCAGCCTCCTCAGCATCGCGTTTCCGCTTTCCAGCAACACCGTTCGTGTCAGGACCAGAGACACCGTTGACTTGTTCATCTTTCGGAGGTTCCGGAGCGGGTGCCTTGGGCTTCCGCGGTATCTCAATCTGCTTTTCGAGGGAGATTGATTTGCCTTCTTGAGCAGATTCAGACCTGACTAATCGTTAGCGTTTCAATCTTCGGATCTCTGCCCACGACTTCACTCACTTCTCTGAGAGCACCAGCTCTAGATTGACGCGCGGCTCCTTTTCCTCTTCGTCTACAACGGTGATGAAGCTCTCTTTCTTGACACCTAGCTCAGACAGCTTCTTTGGCAGATTGTCTTCCAGATCTGGGTCGAATATGGTGCCAAGATCATTGCTAACAGAAAATTCTTCGCCGTAACCAAGGTTCAAACGGAGAACTTCTTCGACCAAGTCCTTCAAGGTAGCCTTCTCGGGGTCATAGAATACTCTAGCTTGTGCGACAGAGCAAACAGGACAGTTGGGATTCGGCGGTTTGAGACTGTCGGAGTTGATAGCACGAACACCAGAGCGTTCCAGGAAGACCTAGTCAAACAATTTAAATTAGCAACTATCCACAGGATAATCATTTTCCATCTGAAGATACTTACCATCTTAGCGTGTTCATAGTCGTCTTTAAGGACCTTGAATGCTTGTAACACACATAGGCCCGCCGTCATAGCGTTCGTGGTTGCGATCGCGGGGATAATGTTCCCGGCCATCTCTACATGATGTTATTCAGTATGACGATCAAGGGCGGAAGGGCCGAGATTCACGTACGCTTGATATCGAATTTTGATCTGGCCTCGATACCGAAGATAGCAGATCGCAGGTTCGCACTTGCGGCAACAAAATCGAGGGTATCAACATCATCCTTATCGAAAGTTATGATAGGGCGAATGCTATCCTTGGTAGTGTCCTGTAGAGTCCGTAATCGCTTGCTTAAGCGATCCAGGCTATGTATTACCGTCAGCCAGGCAATAAGTATAGATGAATATGGTTCCTCACCTGTCCTTGAAGACTGCGAAGTCCTCCGGTAACGTCCAAACCTTTTGGTCGTTGGAAGAGATCGTGGTCTCTACGGAAGAAGACTGTTGCTGCAGGTCATCGAAATCTAATGGATCCGGAGCCTTGCGTGTCTTCCACATGTCTTCCATACCCCGTAATCTCTCTATGTCCTCTTTGAAGACCTTGTTGAACACTTTCTGTGCGAATTCATCCGTGCCCATGGAATTACGGATTTCCTTGAGAGCCCGGGCTTCACGACGAAGGTTTTCGATTTCCTGAGCTGAGAGGGAATCAGATCGAGTGCTCAAGCTCATTTGGTAGCTTAGAAGGTTAACATACCATTATCAGAGTCCTCCGAATGGTCAAACTCCGCATCATCCTCACTCTCTCCAAAAAGTTCTCTGAATGTGGATTAGTATAATGACTCTAAAAAGTTTCCATCCAACGAGACTCACGGAAGAAGATAGCTCTTTGCCCATACAATGCAGTGGATAGGCTGGCTGGGCGTGCTGCGTATCGTGCATACCGGGAAACTTTTCGGTACTTCTTTTGAGTTACAGTCGTAGCATTCAGTTTGGCCCTTCGGTGATGTGTCAGCTATGATCCTATCGAAGGCGCACCATATTTCCAGCTATCTTACCTTCTTGATGACCTGGACCTGGCCATTGAATCCCGTAGTTCCACTCTCAACCAAGGGCACATTGGCCGCGAGGCACATCCGGTTCACATGTCGCCTGGCATCGAGATTGTCCAACGCATTGAAGACAATATTGAACGTCGCGAACCAGTCGACATTGAATTGACTATCTTTGATATTTGCATGATAGGCCTCAAGTTTGGCGTTGGGTTGGAACTTATGCGCGACTTCTTTGGCAACCTATTTCCGCCCCCCAGAAATGTCAGATTATCTGCGGCGCAAACCGTAGGACGACGTCCGGACGACAACGAGGGAGGGCAACAGGAAGGCTGCAGATGGAGCACGCACCAGAGCTTTGGGCTTCTTGATGTGTTCGTATCGGAACAGGAATTGGCGATTCAGATTGCTCAAATCAATTGTATCCAGATCGATAATGTGGATCTCACCGAAGCCGGTTAGGAGTAGGTTCTTCAGCAGCTCGCAGCCAATTCCACCAGCGCCCACGAGAAGAACGCGTGACTAGAAACGCAGTGAAAAAGTCAGTATTCCGGGGGTCAAAAAATACAATAAAAGTTTCGCAAAGAAGAAGCGCAGTTACTCAGAACCTCTCACCTCCTTGATCTTCTTCGCCAAGGTCCCGAGGGACCTTTTCGAATAGGCGTCCCGCGTCATCGTTGCGCGTCAGCAAGTCGTCTCCGGGGAATTGCACCAGTACCTAGCGGCGCATATAGACGATACTCTAGTTGAATTGTCGCGTGTCAGATGATCAGGCGACGAGCCATAAGCAGCCAAAGAAGCAGAGAGAGGGGAGGGAGGAAGGAATTGTCGGATGAAGCTGGATCAAGATGGATGGGACGGACGTCACGGGCCGGCCAGATCGAGCATGGATGCGGAGGGCACGAGCAACAATGGGAATAAGACCAGGGGATTCCGGGATATACCTGCGCTATTTTTAAATGAGAGTTGTAAGATAACGGACCACAGTGAGAAGGGAATGAGGAGAAGTTCAGCCTTGCTTGGAAGCGCATTCGGGAAAGTCAGGGTCCATCCGGATGGAGCTCTGACGTCTCCGCAACCGCCGATGTCTATCTGTGCTCCGGATGATGCACGACATCCCACTCACTTTCTATGTATTGTCTATGCTCTTGGGCCAGTCTCTCCATTACCAACACAGCCAGGTCTCTTCATCAACGTACTCTAAGACAGTATTAATGCAGAGTAATTAATTGGGCCTTACGCAAACAACTAACTTTTCCCGTCCAGTCGGGTTGCCTTCCGGGATGAACGAGCATCTTTAGCTGCAGAGCAAGTCTGGTCCTTTTATCTATCACGGGTAACTGATTGATCTCTTGCATCTCGGAGCAAATATCAATGTTCTAGATCTTTTTCTAGGTAACTAAATACAGATAAAAGTTTCTCTGGAATCTAGCAAAATGAAAGGGAGTATCCAAATGTCTTTCTTTAGCTTACCTACAGCCTAATAATTAGCAGGCGATTAATGAAACATGCCGTTTGAACGTCAAAAACAAAGATTGGCGAACTAGGGAATATTCTCTATACTCATAGTTGAATTTTCCAACAAAAGAAAAGGAGCACAGCTCACAACTCATCGTTCCTGAAAAGCCAGACCTTTCCCCTCGACTTTACTCTTTCAAATCTCTCCACCATACTGTCAAGAAACGGCACCGTTCCACCCAGTGTAGGCTCCTATTGTACCAATGATATCTTTTCCAACGGTCTCCTTTCGAGAATCTTCATATCAGCGAATACTCTTTGAACGTGCGGCTCTCTATCATCAAAAAATTGACCCGGTCAACTCAATAAATTTCGAGGAACTGTGCGCTGATAGCGACATGTATAGATAAGACCTAGTGATCCTTTTTGGATCTGTTTCACGGTATATCTCGAAATAAAGAGCTCCTTAGCTACCTTCTTCTTTTCTGGATCGAGTCCCGTCAACATTATCTGGCAGTTCAGATTTCACGAAAGGCTCCATTTCGAGCCTTCATATTACAGTATACTCTGATCCAAGCTTACTATACGTGGCTCGAGCACAGTAAGCCAAAGCTTCGATACAACAGGGACGTTAAGACTGTCTCTAGCCTTCATATTGTCATAAGACGCAACAGCGGGCATGTTCTGACTAAAACTATGCAAGCTTTGGATCGTCTGGTACCGAAATAACGCCGCCTAAACACTCATTTTGTTGTTTAATTGGTCTGAATATCTTATAGAGAAGCATAGCTGAGATGTCCAATTTGTATGGTACGGTCCTGATAAGATCGTTAGTGATTCATTTACCTTCATCTACTTCATTCGTATACCACAGTAAGTTGATTTACTGTAAATAGAAACATATCAGAGCGAGACTTTGCAGATTGTAATTTCTATTCGGGCTTCTGTGAGAAACCGGCCATCAACAGCGAGAGTTGTAGAGATGTTGCCCCTTGCTTACGTAAACAGACACCGTCTGTTTCTTCAAGGAAATGATGAACAAAAGGAGAATGCATTGATATTGCAAGATTCCTCCCCTGAAATAATAATAGACTCCATTTCCTTGATAACAGGGTACTTTGTTTCTGTTGCTTTCAATATTTTTCCTACAACATCTGGACAGGGACTACTCATCATAGAGCATTTGTCTATGGTATCACAGAATTAGAGTCACGACACCGATAGCTTTCGTGCTCTTATATCCACAAATCTGGGTGTTTCGCAGCCGCAGTACATTGCGACGCTTTCCGAATAATATTCTCCATTTACAGGCTTAGATATCAGGTAATACCTTGAGATCGCATAATGTCAGACGACGAAGCGGATCCCGAACTCCTGGAGCTGTTGCGGAAGTCTCTCGGCTTGGGTGGTGGCCGATCGACACCACCACCGCCGGAGACGAAAGTACTTGAGAGCGCCCAATTCGTCTTTGACAACTCCATTGATGTTGCTCTGAGTGTCTCCAAAACAAAAGAGGCCGCCGAGACAATATGGCGTCTGATGCAAGAGAAGGGATATTCAACCAAAACGTGGACCGAGCACGAGTTGCATCCGAAAACCAAGGATGAAAGCACAGTGGAATTTATCTTCACGATGGATCTCTTGAATTTCAGTTTTTGGTCAGAGGAGACAGATCAATCAAGACGGTTTGCAATTGAATATCACGACAAGACATGGACAGGATATTGGAGCCTCGTCGCCGCGCTTCAGAGAGCTCTCGATGAAGGTAAGGCCCATGATCTATGCGATATTCGAATCTTGCATTGTCATATTATGTGTCACTTGTTGGACGCTTTATCTGAGACTTACAGAGATCCCAATCACGAGCCCTGACTTTTGGAACGATGAGCTTGAATGCACGGATGAACTACTGAAGCACGTCTTCCGCTCTTCGACAGACGAAGAAATTCCGTTGTTCGAAGAGCGTGTGCAATGTTTGCGGGAAGCAGGTAAAGTATTAAGCGAGGTACCATCTATCTACACACCAGATGTATCTTCCACGCTAACGAACTGAGATATAGAAGTTCGATGGCAGCTTCGTAAACTGTCTCTACGATGCGAACCATTCTGCTGCTTCTCTGGTCAACCTGCTAGCAGATAACTTCTCATGCTTCCGGGATCAATGGACCTTCGAAGGTCATAAAGTACGCCTATATAAGCGTGCGCAGATTTTAGTGGCGGATCTCTGGGCATGTTTCGAGGGTCAAGGTTATGGGGAATTCCATGATATTGACAAGATCACCATGTTTGCCGGTTCGTATATCTCATGGATTCTCCGATTATTTTTAACTGCATCTGACATTCCACGTCTCAGACTATCGCATCCCCCAAATGCTATACCAGCTTGGCTGTCTCGTCTACTCCCCTCCTCTGGAGAGCCACATCCGACAGCTGAAGCCAATCCCTAGTGGCTCAAACTGGGAAATCGAACTTCGGGGCACGTCCATTTGGTGCGTTGAGCTTATCAGACAAGAGATCATGAGAAAGCATCCAGAAACTCGAGTTCGGACAACGGAATCTATTGCCGAGAAAGAAGGCGATAACACCGTTAATATAGATGAGGAGCAAGATGAGGGGCAAAAGGAAACAGCAGACTCTCAGGAGAACAAGCCTGGGCCCCAGTCTCCGTCTGCATCCCCATCGTTCAATGTCAACGCGATCTTGATAGACTTTTTCCTTTACGATACCATGAAAGAATTGGAGGCTAAGGGAGTAGAGGCTATCCCGCATCATCGTACGAGGAGCATCTGGTATTGAAGATACCTATCGTTATCTTTGATTTTCATCTTCGCTCATATAGACATTCGTGTTTCGTGGTTTCAGCTAGAATAGATGCGAAAGCCCATCTTTTTGTTACTTAAGAGAGTTGCTAGAGATTTATTCGTCAGTCATTACGGATCTATAACTTTACGAATGCACAACTTCGCCATAGGCAATAGACAAAAAGTCGGTCCTTGTTTCTCAATGCACGTTAATTACTGGGTATCGTATACAACTGAAATTCTCCCGAGGATATATATGTTATGCAACAGCCTTGCCGGTCCTCTCTAGTGTTTCGGCCCGCTTCAGGATATCCCTCTTCCACTCTAGGTAATCCTCCATTCGCTCATCGCTGAGCCAGTCTATGCGATCCTGCATCATAGTACCAAGTCCTGGAAGAAGTCCGCCTCTTGTGGAAGCTTCATCCAACCGATGATCCTTCTTGTGTTTCTTGGAGCTTAGCGTGCCAGTGGGTCCTTCCTCATCATCTTCTACCAGACCCAGTTCATCCTGAGTAGCCTCGTCCCAGTTTGCACCCGCATAAGGGACGTTCTCAAACCATTCCTTACCCTTCGCCCAATCTTGCTCCATTATGAGAGCGATCCAGGCGTCGACATCTTCACGGTGTCGTCTCTCATTAGTCGGTAGCCCAAGACAGGTGAGCGCGGTCTGACGCATCTCTGAGAAGGTCTTTTTGTCCATCTTTCTGCCTTCGCTGCTACCATCTCCAGAGCTCTCTCCAGGTGCTGGACTGCGTCGTCTAGAAAGCACTAGAAAGTACACAGCTACTATGAGAGCGCTGACTAGCTCTTTATAATCCTCGTCATTTTCTTTGTCCTGCGTCGTAGTAATCGGCTCCAAAAATTCCAATGAGTCCTCGTCCAAGTCACCACTGTCCGACTCCGAAGAAGGGACGAAATGCAATATCGACGAGACCCCGGAGAATATATGCGGCGGAAGCGTTCTCGAGATCGGTGGCCGCGACCATGTGCTCATTCTGGGTGCTGGGGTTGAAAGGGTCTTGCACACGGTCCGAATAGCGGGCATAACCCATTTGGGCGCGTCCCCGACGATCGTTGACGTAGGACCATTGATTCCTGCTCTCCTGACAGGAAGCTGATGTCTCGATGTTGATGAAGGCGTGGCCGGGCCCGTGCTTCTCTTCAGAGGAGTCGACTTGGTGGGTGTGCCCTGCAGTGTCCGCGGCGTGGCCGTTCTCAATGCCGTGCCCCCATTCTTTGTCGGTGTCGTCGTGACGGACGATTGTCTTGTAGGTGTTCCTGCCACTGGACCAGATTGCGTACGTTTCGTAGAAATCGTGCTGCTCGCAAGTGATCGGTCAAGAAACGCGTAAAGTTTCTTGTAGAGACGTGGAGGGCAAGGTGGATGTCCTAGTAAGGGAGGAAGTTTGAGCGACCGGCTTAGCCTACAAATTCGCCATTGAGAGTCAGCAAGAAACCCCAGTGGAGTCAGACAGTTAGCTTTCTAGGATACATACCGCTTGCAAGCTATCTCAGCGCATGCATATGGTCGCGCGATTTCCTCCTCTGGCTTCAGACTCGTCGAGTAGCTTCGTGATTGCGCAACAAGCGATAGCGCCAGGCTGAGCAGTTCGGGGGGCAGATCATCCGCATGCGTAGGAAGAAGGGTGGCAAGGGCCTGTTCAACAGGTCTGTTATTCATGACTGCAATGTGCCGGGCCACTGTTGATACTGGACGGAGGTAGTCTATCGTAGTTCAAGTTGTCTAGCAGAAATATGTACGCAGGCCAACGGTCCCGGCGTTAAGCTCGGAGATGTGGAGTGCCCGCACGAACCTTAACACAGATCGGCTTCACCCATTCTTATGTAGTCTCTTGACAGCTCTCACCTTTAATTGCTACTCCATCGTTTTGACGCTTCGAGATACATCTTTCATCCCGATTTTATCCAGAAGGTTTGTCTCCTGAATCTAACAACGATGCCAGACCAATCTTCAAAACAGCCTTTGAATTTCTCTCCAGTCTGGCTGGCACCTTTCGTGATCGATCCTCAAACAAGAATCCAGCAATTGAAGCCTCTACTGTCGGAAGATCACTGGAAATTGCAAGAAAAAAATTTTCTGAGGCTGGTAGAGATGTATGAGACAGGGGAACTAGGACCACTTACGACAGATACCGCCGTTTGGATTCGTAACGGCGAAGTTATGGACCATGAGCCCGGGCTCAATGACATTTCGAAAGATTCGATTGTCTGGGAAGAGGTTAGTTGTTATATCTGATATGGATTAACATATATATATTGACAACATATTTTTATGTGATTATAGAAAGTTGCCACTCAGATGATGCAGCAGTCACGGTAGTTGCGGCGAGTAGTTTGCCAATACTGATTCCTATTATAAACGGTGGATGCTTAGTGATAGATATTGTACGGCTTTCTCCTCATATATTTCATGCTAATTTGATGCTTCCCGTCCTCCTTCAGTCTGAAATGCAGTGAAGGTAATAGACCCAGTGGCATTAGGATCAGGAATCATTGTATTCATGGTATAACGTATTGATTCCAACTAAATCCGTTACCGTTCCCTAATCAATGAGACAACCTTGAGCATGTCAGTAGTGAAGGATATATGGTCATGTAACTGTATCTTGCTCTTGGAACTTCAGAACAGACATATGACGTTTCTAAAGTGAGGGACCTATGGTACTAGTTATCCATTCTTCCCCTTCAATTTATATTGGGCGAACTGTCTCGCAACAGGCGGCATCTTATACTCCATGGCAGGTCACCAGGGCGACGGGCGTCGTCTGTGTTCCGCCCGACGTTAATTAATTCTACTACTACTATCAGTGGCATCTTTTCGCATGAGTTAAAAACTAGTCTTTCAGTGGAACAATTAGGCCAGGATACGATTGCTTTCTTATTGGAAAAACGGTATACCCATTCGACAGAGTTATATGGAGTATCTATATGGCAGAATCACGTACGAACAATACTATTCAATGTTACGCTCTATTAAGTAGTCGCAGTGTCTCTATAGACTCAAAGAGTGCAACTGACAAGGCACGGGGACATATGCACCTAATAGGATCGATGCGTCATTTCTTTGGACTAGAACATCATGAAAGCGACTAATCTGACGATCTATCTAGGAGTAGGGAGTAAGCATAGATTGTGCTAATTGCAGTAACTGAACTTGTTTCCGTTCGTGGAAGATGATAATCTGTGTCGATACCCCTATGACACTGTGGGAAGGCATAGAACCCCTCCAAATCCTTCCTACTAAGTATTGAAAACGCTAGCCTTGGACCTCGGAGTAATAACTCATCGACGTTACTAGAACATTTCTCTTTCTAGAACAAATGACCTCACACAATATACAGCCACGAGCTAGATAAGATAGGTACCATCTAAAACATAGCTCTCAGTCATCACATATGACCTCATAGCCTCCTGTAAGCCCCAGGAGAATAGATAGTAACAATACGAGTGGCCACGTTCCTGACTCTTTTACTCCTGAGGCTTGCACGTCAGGACCGTCGAGTAGATGATTACTTGTGGCTGTGGCATCTTCGATATAGCCATACTGGATCTAAATCCGCTCCACACCACAGCCACAGATCGATCACCTGAGCAGGAGCTTGATGCGACGGAGAGAGCTTCATTCGGAACGTCGGAGGTTAAGAGCCATGGCTCGGACTTGGTCTGGAATGTTACCTGTACAAAGTATAACAGGGGTTCAGTCACAGAGAAAGACCGACTGAAGTTTGTTAATAAACTTATTCTAATCTAACGACGCACGAGGACGAGTAGACTAGACAGGCTACACTGCATTGAATGGCTTATGCACTTGGAGTGCGTTGTGTATGGCTTATGATGCATGCGACTAGCCGAGGCAGGATAGGTCCCGATTGCACTAATCTGAGATCGGATCTGATCTAGATCGGACGTGCACAGGATGCTACTGCAATGTTTCGCTCACCGCCTCGACATCGGAGATCGAAGCGCAGGTAGCAGTGATCTATGGTAGTGCAGTTGAATGCCTAAGCATGTGCAGCGTGTTGACTTGTATTATTCCATAGAGAAAGAAGAACAAATCCATCACGCCTCACTCCGAATCCATGGCCACTGCTCTCAATTATCCAGCTTGATGTGATCCCGTTCGCGGGATACCCATCCACGGAGCGGCCAAGATCATGACGTCGCTATCTGCGCCGGCTGGGGAAGCGATCGGCGACTCGATCAAGGGGAAAACAGAAGCCAAACACCACAAAATCCCCATCAATGATGATACGATACGATATGCTATGACGCCACCGAGGTCGATGCGGGGTTGGCCGCTTTTGGGGAGTGGCTGAGCTCCTCTCGTTCTCCCTTGCGAAGTTCGGTTGCGGATGGGGCACAGTTTACGTATGGTAGATAGCATTCGCGGTGCCGAGTTGAGCTGAACTGGAGCTGGTTACCCAATATAGTGTATAGTGGTCTGACTCAGGTATATAAGGACCCCAGGAGCCGGTTTGATTCTTCCTTTCCATCCATCAGCAATCTAAACCATCTCAAAGACCATATTTACCACTTCGAAAACACAAACCAAGACCAATATCCACAATGGCCGACAACACCCAGGGCAAGGAGGACTACCTCGACAAGGGTACGTTATCTCTCCCCATGTGCTAGAAATCCAGCCATGACCCAGTTATCGTCCAATTCCCTTACTGACTTCATTCTTCTAGGCCTCGATGCCGCCGAGAAGAAGTTCGGTCAGGGCAAGATCGACCCCGAAAAGTACCGCAGCCAGAACGAGAAGGTCACCGACGGTGCTCGTAATATGTTCGAGAAGGCTACCGGGTAAGCAAAATCCCAGACTCCTGGACCTCATGAAAACCGGAGATCAGGACAAGTGGCTGACAGGTCATCTGCAAATACAGAAAGAAGGTCCCTGAGAAGTTCTCCAACTAAGAGTCTAGGACTCTGAGATCACGAATTGGATGATACTCTATGTATACCTACAGCGATATAGTGCGATAGCTTGATGCTCGCTGCCGTCTAATGGATTGAAACTGTTAAATTCAAATCTTGTCCAACCGTAGCATTCTCTCCTAGTAGAGCACTAATAGTCGATATATAAATGACAATTCGTATTCTATGTGAGGAACAATGCTTTAGCACTACATCTGGAGCGCATATACAATAGTAAGACATGTATCATGCTCTCAATGAAGGGGCGTGTGAAAGTCAGAAGCCGAGGTGGACACGAATAAATCCAGCCATGTATAGCCAACAGCAAAGACAATAAATTCTGCGAAAACGCCAGGTATCTCGTACACATGACTCCCGTAACTCATAACTATCCATCATTATAAACAATTCCTTGTGTATATCAACAAAAATCAGCAGATCCGGCCACGTCTTCAGAAGATCAATCGTAAATGTCTCTGTTGACCTGCCATGACATGACCATCATCCAGAGGAAGAAGACGGTATTGACGACTTCGAAGGCAAAGGCCGTCTTCCAGCAGTTGCCTAGATAGGGAAAAGAGTATCAGCAACAGGTTCCAAGCCAAGCGCGCAACTCGCCTAGACCAGCCAAACCCAATGATTTCACTTACAGATATTAGTCTGCGTCAGCCAGGACAGCGTATCAATGCTGTTTCCCTTGAACTGGTTATGCTGGACATAGTTCTGGCAGTTGGCATTGACATTGGCCAGAGACCCATAGAGCTGTAATGCCGTCTCGATCAATCCCGTCAACCATAGCACGAACAGCACGAAACTTCCGATGATGATAATCCCTGGTAACAGGAATCGTTGCGCAGCAAGGATGAGGATGAGGATGATGAAAGCGACTCCAAGAGCGCTGGAAGTGACCATGAACGGCATAATCCTATCGCCCACAAGAACCATGGTTAGGATGAGATCGGATCAAATCGCTTTGCAATTTCTCAAAGAGGGTGTACACACCATGGGATGCCCAATTTCATCTGTGACTGCACTGTCATAAACCAGGCAAATATACCAAGACATATTGCAGATCCCGCGAGGACGATGATAATCCATATGTTCAACTGCAATTCTGGCCAGTGGTACTTGCGCCGCGAGTGTCGATACACTGATCGCGCCATGTTGACACTTCAGATCGGTGTTGTACCGATTGCGCCTAAGTACCGTACAAAACGACACCAGAGCCAGGAGATTCGTTTTTTGATGCGCTATGTCCAGTTTTGATCATGCACGGAATTCCGGAGCCCTATATTGCTTTTCAATTCCAGCCCGATCATCCAGGAACTGTGAACCGATATGCCTGGACTCGACGCGATAACAACCCCGGCCTATCGACTCGGAGAACGCGGGGTCCGAGGAACTTCAGGCGGTCGTGCAGATGGCGAGTTGCGGTCCTGACGGCCTTGGTACCTAACAATATATTTTCACAATATACGACCAAGGAGATAGGACAGCGCACAAAGGCGCTGCACGGTCGCCAATTGTCGAAGCCCGACGACGGACGGATTGCGCAGTCGACCACGATGCTGGAGTCTTCTATTTACCTAAGCCGCGCGGCTGGGAATCGATCTAGGTAACGAGCGAACAAGGGGGGTAACGACCGAACAATGCCGTTGTTTGTTTTAAAGAAAGATGACAAGCAGTAGCTAGACACATTCCCGATTAGCAAGAAACGAAGGAATCAAAAAAAGGGCGTTCGAGAATGACGCTTGATGTAAGTCTATTCTGGAGAAGCAGCAGCCTGAAAAAGATGGAGGCTGGGAAAATGGCCGCTGCGGTTGGACCTCGTCCGGGTTAACCTTTGTCGAACAAGAGAACACCAGCTCCGTTTACCCCGTGGATTGGCTATTTTAAGATCCTAGTCGTTCTCTAATCCATTATTAACACTGCATAGGTGGAACTGGCTCGAGATTGAGCATCTCGTGGAGTCAAGCATTGATCATCGAAAGATATCCGCCCACTCCGCACGGCCTGTTGATACATACATCAAGCGCTGTGCCAACTCATAGTTACTTACTTCCGTACGTACAGTAAGTACATGTGATCAACTCAACGACTACTGGAACCTCCGGGCCGCCCGTGTAGATCCGATGGGTTTCCAGTGAGAATTATTTTATTTGATGCATGGACTCCTAGCACATGGCACCAGATATAGTGTATTTCCGTCCGTTGTACAGAGCATATCCGCCAACAGGACGATGATAATAGGCTTCTTTCTATGATGACCTAACTGACAATATCTAACTAATAAAATGCCGCATATGAATGCCTAACGGGCAAGGAAAAGTTCTGAATCGTACTCATACATCGTCAACCCAAACGTAGTAAGGCCTACAGAAGAGTGTCTCCCAACGCAGATCGCACCAAAGAGCAACCAGCACGGATGGTCTCGCTGGCGCCCAGCGTCTCCAGACTGGGGTTCACTTCGACCAGGTCCATCGCGACCAGACTGCCGGTCTCGTGGACGCACTCCGCAATGAAGTCTCCCTCACGGAGCGTCAGGCCGCCTCTGACCGGAGTGCCAGTGCTGGGAGCAAACTGTGGATCGAGAGCGTCCACGTCGAAAGACAAGTGGATGGGAGTATCGTTACCGATGTACGCCAGGGCCATCTCGACCACGCGGCCAATACCGTACCTGCAGCTTGTCAGTAATTGTCCCACTTGCGAGCCTGAGAGATATAGGGCATATATGCATACTTATCGACGTCATGCATACTGAATGCCTTGATGCCATTCTCCCGGAGAATCTGCTTCTCGCCCCGATCAACATCGCGGAGACCGATATATACCAGCTTTCGCACGCTGACCATGTGCTCCTTCTCGATCCAGCCAAAGATGTCCTTCTTCTCCTCCTTGGCTATGCCGGTCAGGAATGCCATGGGCATGCCGTGGACGTTACCACTGGGGCTCATCTCCGGCGTGTTAATGTCGGCGTGCGCATCCACCCAGATGACCGCCATCTCGCGTCCCAATCGCTCCCGGATCGCTTTCGCAGTACCGGAGATGGTGCCAATGGCAATCGAATGGTCACCGCCCAGCGTGAGCACGAACTTGCCGTCCTTCGCATGTTCATAGACCTGCTGGCTCAGGCGCTGCGTCACCGCACTGACAGAGCGCGGCTTCTTCATCCCTCGGTGGTCAGGATCCGATGCGGGCGTGATGTCCTCGTAGGCATGCACGGCATTGTCATGGTGAATGTCATAGCCCAAATCGTCGTGGAGCTGGTCCAGCAGACCAGACGCGATGAGGGCAGTTGGCGCAGCTTCAACACCGGGTTTGCACTGCAAGCCCTATCAGTTAGCACTTATCGCGACGCTCACGGACCCCGCGGAGGGGCATACCTGTCCGCCAGAAAACCCGACAGCAACCACGCCCAATTGATTGGGCTTGGAGACGAACTTCTGCTCGATGGTAGACGGAGAAGTCATTCTGGCTTATAGTGCTGATTGCGCGAAGGACTGATACTGAGGGAGGGAAAAGACGTAAAAAGAAATTCGCAGTGGCAAGTCTACGCTGCAAGTCTGGAATGCCGGCGATAGCTCCGGAAACAGAATCTCAAAAAGAAAAAATAACAGCCAACCCAACAACGATTGAGCGGAGAAATCTTATATCACGGTCTTTTTTCTCAGAAACACAAAAGAAACAAGCCCAGCAGGGCCCCAGACGAGGGCGACCCTCGAGTTCATATCGTCGCTGGGCCGTGGGGCGTCCGTGGTAACGGTGAGTAAGAGATCGGTTCAGCCTGCTTTTAACGGTCAGCGCTGTCGCCGAGCCCGAGGACTAGTTCCCCCCAAAACACCAATTTCTGGATATCCGTTCCCCTAAGTACAGGTTGACTCGAGGTGCCCGCCATGGCCCCGGAATGTCCACGGTCACTGGTGTATCACGCGGAACCCGGTGGAAAACTTTTCTCTAGGGGCCGCTGGCGCGTGGACAAGTTGATCTATCGTCTGGCTTAAAAAGGCAAAAGAGAGGGTGAGCAGAGATGATGGCGTGGGGGTTCCAGCTGGATTCCGGTGCAGTTGGACGTCTCCCTACTGCTATACCGCTAAGTGCCTCACAATTCCTCGGTTATATTCGGATGGAATATCCAGTACGGACTGCGGAATGCTGAATGGCGCCAAATATGTAAAGTCCTGCTTACTTGGTTGTCCACCTGACTTGAGGACAAAGGGTATCATGGTTGGTTGGCCGCTACATCGATATACGTCTACAACTATAGTACATGTCTGGAGCTATGCGCTCCCCAGAATCAACTCGCGTAGGGTCTCCTCCGCCTTCTGCGCTTCTACACGACCTTTCTCTCCTGTGCGCATCATCTGCCCGACAAACCAGCCAAGCTTGCCCAGCTGGTTCTTCTCTCGGATCTGCGCGACCATCTGGGGGTTCTTACTGATTGCAGCTTCAGCCAGGGCCACGTATTCCTCTTTCGAAAGAGGCCGCAAGAGAAGGTTCTCCTCTTCAAGAAGTTGTTTGACAGGCCGCCGGTCTCCTTCAAAGATCATGGCCAACACCTGTTTTGCGGTAGCCCCCGTGATCCTTTTTTGCAATAGATAATGGATGATTCTCGCCAAAGTATCCGCTGGAACTCGATCCGAACTCCATGGTATATCTGCCTTGGTTAGAAGACCACCCAGCTCATGCAGAACCCAGTTACCGGCAGTCCTGCCAATATTGTCATTAGGGCTGCCGCTCTCCACTCCCTGAAGGGAGCGTAGATAATCGACGACGTCCCAGTAGTATTCCAGCCTAGAACCCTCATCGAGCTCAATGAGTGGCTTGGCATCTTCCACTGGCAGCCCGTATTCTGGACCAACAAGAGTACCGAGCAGCGTGTCTGGTAGGATAGGCAGGCCGTCTTTCAGTTCCGAAACAAGTCCCTGATCGATCATGAGAGGTGCTAGGTCAGGGTCTGGCATATATCGGTAATCGACCTCTCCTTCTTTCCCACGGAGCTTTCTCGTTTCGGTGCTACCGATGGTCCATCCACGCGTTTCGCCCTCCACGACGCCCCCGCTCTCCAGAACAGCGATCTGGCGGTTCTTCTCGGCGATGATGGCATCCTCCACTGCTTTAAAGCTGCTCAGGTTCTTGATCTCTGTACGCTGGCCTAATCCGCCAATGCCGTGATATTGATGTGTTCCTGGAGCCTCGTCTCTTCTTCGAACAGAGACATTGACGTCGGCGCGCAATCCACCTAATTCCATTCCGGTCGTCACCGCACTGACGGACTGCAGCAAGGCCTGGATCTTCCTGACGCATGCAGCCGCCGTAGCAGGTGAGTGGATCTGCGGGAGGGTGATGATCTCGATGAGTGGATGTGAGACACGGTTGAAATCAAGCAATTGGTGGGCTGGCGGGTATTCCTGTGACTTCGCGGTATCTTGCTCGAGTTGTACCTGCTTGATCTCCACGCGTACCCTCTCTCCATCTTCAGGCGCAATTCCGTCGTAGTCGTACAGATCCACGTAGCCATTTCTGGCGAATGGCTCTGGTAGAGAAGTCAACCACAATTCAGGCCCAGATACGATATAGTGCTCACCATAGTATTGTGTGATCTGATAACCGGCTGGTTGATCCTGATAGAAATAATGTTTCCGATCGAACCGACTCACTGGTTGTACGTCACAGTTCAGAGCGATGGCTGCGCGCAGTGCTGGTAGTAACGTAGCCGCTTGGAATTCCTGGACGCCCTTCAGTATCCTGTCCGAGTGAGGCATCATTAGATCGACGAACCGGTTGACTTCCTGGGAAAGCGAGGTCGAACAGCGCGACATTGGAATTGGGCAGGTCGCTGGTGGACGTTGCAGCTCCTATCGCGACAGTCAGACAGCCCCCTGACAGTATTCTGGAGAATATATTCCTTACTTGAGAACAGCTTTGCTTCCGTGTTCAGTTGCGCGTGTATCTCTATCCCAACCGTCAATTCCCATCTCTGTCGCGATGCTTCTTCATGATCCTTCTTCTCTCGTTTGCGAGCCTTTAAAGCTTTCGCTTCGGCTTTCAGCTGTTTCCGGAGAGGCACATGATCGCCAGTAGTCGTAGATGCGGCTGTCTGGAGAGAGCGAAGAAATTGTCTTGATGAAGGTCGAGCTACGGGAAGAGCGGTGGTTTCCGGTTGTACACGATTGAGGCGGAGGCATCGCGAGCAGAGCTCATAGCGAGCTACTCGATTGCTTCGGGGAAGCCATGACCGCAGCATATGTGAATCGGGTCTGAAAACCAGATTGAAAGGATGCAGATCGATGAGAAGCAAGTATGACCGCGGACTGCAGACTCGATAGCGTTGGTGGTTGTTTGCAATCGATCGATCGGTTCCTCCATCTCCGTGTCCGCGGGCTTGGCAGCGATCCCAAGTTATTTCTGTAGTGGTCGCGCTAACTGATCATTCTTAGTATCGGATCTGCTCTATTTAATTGACTACTCCGCACCATCCAAGAAGTACGAGTAACGGATAGTAGCAGTAATAGACATGCCGAAGAAACATCCTGGTCACGAGATATAATCATACAGAAGATATAAAAAGCAAAAAGGTGCTAATCGTCCTCCCTGCTGACTTGTCCGCTGGCTACGACGGCGACACCTGGCTGGGTGGTTGACTACCAGCGAAACTAGAGATAATCGGGCGTGTAATCAACGACCACGATGGCGACCTTGACTGACTACTCACTAATCGTCTCGCGAAGAACACGAAAATCCAGCAAACTGCGATCAGATGCGTATCTATAGGGAACGCACTAAGGCTGTGAGAGTGTGTCCTCAGTACGCAACTGTCGCTCTCAACTATGCTCAAGCTGCAGGCTGAAGAATCGTTAGGATTGTGTTTCCCCAACCGGGGTTTTAGTACTTACCAGCGCCTCCAAGAGACAGGGTCTCGCTCTTAGTCTCTCCCACGAGAACGGTGCCTCCCTGCCCACCAGGGACCAAGAGCCAGAGAGAATGTACCGCTGAATCCATCGAGCTCCAGCTATGCGAACAGACGTTCCCACAACTCACTGCACTGCGATCTCGACGGAGACTTCAAACGCCACGATATGAACAGCTTCAACAACAGGCTTGAGGTTGCAGAACCCCACCAGCTAACTTGACGCCAGGGATAACGCTCAGGCGAGTCAACGCTGGCCAGCGCAGCAGGTGCAATGTCTTGCGGTAACTTTGCGCTGCATTGCTGCAACGCGTCCCACTACGGACTTCCTGTTCTCCGAGAAGAGTGCCGATTTGACTATGGACAATGGCACGGAGGATGAATTCCAGCATCCTCACCCTCCCTGTCCAAGAAACACACAAAGTTCTGACTATTGGGAGGTTGACGATACGTTGCAGGGAGAGTCCTTGTTGACAACGGCTGCGTGAGGGGATGAGGTGTTCCTGGCAGCGCTTCTATCTTTGACCACACAAGCTTTTATCGTGCGACGAATTGTATCGTAGTCCCAACGTCAAAGCGAACGGTAAGTTTTTCAACATATAGACCTCGTTGTCTCCGACTTCTGGCGTCCAGGAGGGGCTTGGTATCTTCGTGGTGCCGGGTTCTGTACCACCCAGTTCCAGTTCCGACGCATGGACCGAGGACGAATTCATTCCGCGGGACCCCCAATCTGACGGCAACTCTTGACCTGGGACATTGAGAATTGTTTCTTGATTTCTACCACAATTTACGTCCTGATCCAAAGCCACTGCCTTCCTTACGTTCAATGCAGGCGTCAATGTGAAACCACGCCTGTCCGCTGTTCATCGCCGGAGCTTCATACTTCCACCAGGATATATTTAGATATACCCTTGATGAACTACCCGTCGAAACGACCCTGAAACACGTTTTAAACATATCTGTATACCATACCATCTTCCTGTTATTACTCGAACTTTTGTATCCCCTCACTATCTACAATCGATTCTGTTCTGGTCAATCACTATGCCGCATAGCTCTTTCTTCGGCCACAGCAGGCATAAAAAGGATGCGGCAAAAAAGGCTTCTATGCCTCCAACTGCCGCTCAATCAACTCCCGCATCCATAGCCAGTTCCTCTGAGGGATCTAGCCCGAATAGTTCCAAATTCAGACCGCGCTCGCAAAGCCACGGATCTAACCATGTTCTGGCACAGAATGGTGCTGCGGCTTCAGAGACCTCGTCCGCTAGGTCAGCGGTGACAGCAAAACCGGCTGATACTGCAAAGAGAATGCCCAATGTGTTCGAGTTTCTGGAAGATGATGGTAAAGGGGACGGGCGAAAGCTAGGAAATACCACGCATTCAGCTGGCAAAACATCGCACCTCCCTGAACAGACACGCACGATGCAATCTCCTCAACGAGCATTGACAAATGGGGTTCCACCTCTGGTCGGTACATCTACTACCAGAGTGCGTGTTGATGCTGGTACATCTCAGAGGGAGTCCAGCCCTGGTCGGTCGTCTTCAGTGGCCTCGAGAGAATCCGCGGAATTCCAGCCTGCCACACCGCCTGATATGTCCCCGGCGGGCGTCAATATAGGGTTGGCGAAAGAGCATGCTTCGAATCAGAAGCTGCATCTTGCAGGTGCTTATAGCCCTGTAGGTAGTCTTGGAAACCCATTCCCTGGAGAACAAACTTTCGATCTCTCCGTGCCCGAGTCTTATTACACCACCCCGAAGGAGAAGCCGATCCAATATGAACCCCTGGCTCCTTTGGAAGAGAACATAAAATGCAGTCCAGATTCAAAAAATGGGAAAGCGAAGAACAAGAAGTCGCCAGCTCTGTCATCAGGATACGAATACCTCGCGTCGAAACTCACACCTACGGTGAATGGTGACAACACCATTCCACCGCTCTATAGGAAGTTCGAGTCCGTCAATCACCGAGTGCTGCTCCACCTTCAGGATGAAATATCACAGATGGAAGAGGATCTCCACATCCTTGACGACTACGAAGAAATGCACCGCATCGCACTAGCTAAACAAGAAGGGGCCAGACCCATGCCTGCTTCACGACGGATGGAAGCTAACGCGCAGTCCTATTCCGCATTACATTATAGAAGGATGGATCTACTGGGGAAGCTCATCTTGAAGACAGAACAGTACAGTAAGTACCATCTCATTTCATGACGGGTTCAAGGCCTGTTTGTAGACTCACGCTGGACATGCTTGCCGCTTCAATAAAGACAACGCACTTTGCTCGTACAGCAAAGTGATGAAGACATTTCCTCAGGCGTCTGAAAAGGATATCGAAACTTACCGTACATGGATGAAAGAGAATTGCCCCATCGTTCGAGCTGAAACGCGTTTTCTCGACCACAACCTCGATCTCGTCTCTCTTGCCCCTCGTCCCACAACATCGATTTATTCTACCATGGCTATCACAGCGGCCGCTATCCTCCTCCCACTGCTCGCCTTCGGGACAATATCGGAGTTTATAGGGCGTCTCGTCGTTGTAGCCATCGTCGGAGGCGCCGCCGGTGTATTCGCAGCAAACTATGCACGGGGCGTTGAACAACACGTCGACCCTCAAGATGGGTGGAGATGTGCTGCAATGTCAGTTATGAGCGTGCCTTATACCTACGCTATCCATCGCTGACCCTCTCGCAGATACTTTGGATCTATGGTCGTTGCTGCTATAGTAATTCCCTAACAATGACTTTTACGGCTTTCACGACATGACGAATCTTCTTTCCTACTTCCTGTGATGATATTCAATCGGCTCATTTCTTTGTCGTCTACGAAATATTGCATTATTATAATTCTTATGGCATCAGCATTCATGAATTGTGAAAATATCAATGCGCTCTGTTTAGCATAACACTTTTATATATAGATCCTTGGGGGGGGGGGGGGGAGGAAGAGAGACGAACCATTAAAAATAATCCTGAAG
>JAPVCB010000032.1:1980315-1996735 GCA_029606185.1 Paecilomyces formosus
AAATAATCCTGAAGAGCAAAGAAACTGCGCTGGACACATGCACTTATTGCATTTCGAAGGGCTTATATCTAGTACTTCTGTCTTTTTGCTTTTTGCTTTTTTCGATACATCGTATATGCGATAATTATATAACTCCACCTAATTCTGTCCCCAGCATGTCCTAATAAAATTGAAGATCCCAGAGATCGCCCCCTTCTATGCCATACGAAGAGCTACTAGTTACCCCATAGACTATATACAATCCCACACTGCGGGACGATCCAAGTCCGGCCATCCCTCCAGCACTAAATCTATATCCCTCAACATTCTATATGGAACCAATCCTACGAGTTGGATAAGAGACAATGAGCAGGCCAAGGGAGTAAAAAAAGAGGCATCCTTCTTAAATCTCTAGCAAATTACATAGTAACAAGCACATGATCAGCTTTTTGTTTCGATTCAACATCGAGAATTAAAAAGCGAAGAAAGGAAAAGCGCCTGCCCGCAACCGCGGGGGCCATGCGACGGTTTCTGACCCAACCGACAGACCAACCAACCAGCCAACCAACCAGCCAACCAACCAGCCAACCAACCAGCCAACCAACCGAACCAGTCTTTGAGGTGCTCCGCGCCGTTACACCTCCCCGTAAGATGAAATGTAAAGCAAGGTGAAAGAAGAATAAGAGAAATGAAGTAGAAAGAGAAGTAATAGTAATAATAATAATGGGAATTTGATAAACACAATACGGAAGCAAATTTAAGTGCAAGGCTGAGCCTGAAAGGCCGGCTTTAGATATATTTGAATGTGCTCCGGAAGCTAGTTACCAGTACCATGTACTTGGTAGAGCTGCATGGGAAAAGATATGAAACCATTGGGTGGAGGATTTGGGAGCATTTCAGAATCACCGTCATTTGCACACGTCCCGGGTATCCAAGCATTTTCTCAAAGTCAAGACATCAGTTTTGATCTTACATCTTATCATGGCATCTTAGTGAGCCGTTCCAGCGGGCGTAGGTGTACCGTTCGGTCTACTTCCCGGCGTGACACTCCTCTCCTGTGAATTGCTTTGGCTACTGTGCGGCCGTGGCTGGGGTACAGGCGGCTGAGGGGTCCCAGAAGTTTGTCGCTGTTGGTTTGCAGCTATCTGGGCTTTGTTGCGGTCCATTAAGGCTGCTTGTTCAGCAGCACTTCGGGAGTAGTTTGCAGGTGTTGCGGAGTTCGAGTAGGCCGCTGCAGGAGGAGGGGAAGCCTGATTTGGAGCATACGCTCCGTAGTGCGGAGGCTGTTGCTGCGCGTGGTATCGCTGTTGTGGGTTGCTGGAAGCGGCATTTACATACGGTGTTCGCGACTGAGGAGTGACATAGCCAGGAGGCTTTTGAGGGGACGTACTTCGCGCCGCGCCAAAAGAAGCATTATATGCGCCCGGCTGACCAGGTCGTGCAGCGTATGCTTGTGGAGAGCCCTGTGCGGCAGACACTCCCTGTGGCGTAGAATATGGACCGTAACCATTGGGACCGGCTCTTTGGAATTGTTGGAGCGTGGCCGCAGGTTGGGAGTAAGGCGGAACGTAGCCTGGTCGTCCTGTTGCAGGAACGGGTGGCCGAGCACCTGCATATGCTTGAGGGGTTCCAGGGGTATAGGGAGTAGAAGTCGACGCTTGTCTCCCTGCATAGTACTGTTGACCAGGCTGATAACCTGCTGTGGGAGGAGGTACTCGTGCATTTGGCGGGTAAACTCGTTGGTTGTATGCGCCAACAGCTCCCGGAGTACCCTGGAAACTACCCGATCGTGAAGACGGTGCTATATGAGGCGTGGAGGTCCTATTTGCCCCTGCAGCGGCAGGGGCTGCTGCTGCTGCTAAGCGCATCTGTTGGGTAGTGTAGTCATCCTGTTCCATCGTGCCATGGTAATCAGGGTTTTTGATGATAACCTTTTGGCTGATGTTCAAGTCGGCAAGCTGTTCACCGTTCAACTTCGCAACTGCGTAAGGGGGAAGGTTTGCAACAATTGCCGCCAAACTTGCTTTGAGCGTCTCGTAAATCTCCTTTTCTGCAGAGGACGGAACATCCGCGCTAGCATTATCCTTTGCAGCTTCTTTGGACTCCGGGTTTGGTAAGGTTGCATTAGAGGGATCGAGACTGCGGATTTGATTGTATGAGTTTAGTGTCTCTAGGAGTTCTGAGACTTCTCGCAAGACGTCGTCCAGCTCTTTAGAATCGGTTTCTTCCTCAACTTTGGGTTTCTCTTCAGGTAGACTGTCAGGCTCGAATGCCTTGACAGCGTCCTCAAGGGAACTTTCATCAAGATCATCTTCCAGTGCCGGGTATTCGCTCTGCTCAGCAGTCGCATTGTACAATGCTACCAATGTTCTGAAGCGTCGCTGTCCCCTTTTAGCGTACCACACAAGGTTCTTAGAATGTGATTGGACGATAGCACCGGAACTATCGAATGAAGGCGCAAAAGAGGAGTACGCTCCTTGTACAAGATCGGAGACATCTTCAGGTGGAATCGGGGTTTCTCCCTGCTTCTCCGTGGAATCCTTGTCGACGCCGTTTTGACTGTGTTGCTTCTGTTTCCGGCTCCAGTAAGACGGAGAGGAGGTGGCTCCTCCATACTGGAGCCAATGACCGGACGGAAGAGAGGCGAAGCCGTAGTTGTTATGCCCGCCTGGGATCGTTTTCATATCGGTAATTGCCTCAAAGGGATCAATCCACACGCTCGAAGACTGTCGCGGCCATGATTTCGTCTTGCGAGGAGCTTCGAGTTGAGGGAGGGTGGGAGGAGGCGCGAACACATCGCCCAGGGTCCTATTGCTTTCAGGCTGGGCTTCGACATTGAACGGAGCCACTTTAGTCGTGGTGATTCCATTCGGTAGCGCACTCTCACGTATATGTGCGTTAAGGTCCACAGAGCGTTCATTACCAGATGCGGAGGAAAGAGACACCTTTAATGGCTTCTGGAGACTTGAAAATAGGTGCTTCGGGTTCGATGGGTTTCCAAACAAGGTCAACACAGCTTTATCTTCTCGCTCCCCCTTGATCAAAGCCGGGCCGTCGGCTGGGGTCGCGCTATCGTCGGAAGGCTCTGCCTTAATCACAGACTTCTTCAGAAGAGACGTCTGAAGAAGAAGAGTATTCATACGTCTCTTAAAAGCTGCTATACGCGCGACGAGAGCAGTATTCGATTCCCCACTTGGGAGTCGGTCAATAAGAGACGAGGATGCTTTCTCGACATCATCCAAGAAATCCTGGATTCCCTTGTAAAGACCAGCTGTCGCCTTCGAGTCTATAGAGTTTGTCTCGTCCCTATCTCCGGAGATCTTTGCGCGCTTCGAACGTGGTTTGGTAGGAGATGAGGAGGTCAGTGAGCATTTCAAGAGGCCCAGATCGATATCGTCCCTGAAACTTGGTTAATGATACGAAACGTAGCGATGCAATTCAAGGGTGTTCCTGACTTTGCCAATATTGTTACAAGATACCGTAGCGTATCTTCGATAGGTTCAATGTCCTTTTGCAGAGCACTAGGACGAGCGTCATCTTGCACCGACTCATCCGGACTAGAGATGCGCTTTCGCTTGCCCGGAGTCGCCGGTGCAGAGACCTCTGCGGCTGGAGGGTGAAGCTCCCCGTTCGTGGCGGACATAGTAGCTGTCTCTCCGCCTTTCTCGCCGTTCATGGTCCGCGTGTCGCGCCGTTCTGGAGGACTTCGAACGCGAAAGACAATTAAAACTTCTCCAGCACGGAGGGGAGCTGAGAGGATGTTGCAGTCACTCTGCAGGAAAGGTGAAAGGCCACCTCAGTGCCTCCAGTCGCAATGTCCAGTGTTATAGACTGTCCGTTCAAATGCCACAGCGTTGTCCTCTGCTGTCTGTATGCGCCAGTCGATGCGGCGTTGCGAATCCCCGACGCGATTTTGAACGATGGGTTCGCAACAAGGGAGTGCACGGGAGTGTCGACAGTCCCAACGCCACAGCAGCAACAATCACGGCACAACAGACTCGACAGCTCGCACTTGGAGCAGAGGCACAGAGAGCTGAGATTGAATAACCACGAGAAATTGAGCGCCGGGGGCAGAAAAAGAGCGAGTGGGCCTGCTGAGAGAGACGTCGTTCTGGATGGGTCTTGCGCGCCGGCCCAGCGACGCACCCCGTGACAAATCACGTGAGGACATTTTTCCTCCGGAGCTTTCTGGCCGCTCAATATAGAGCATCGATTCCCTGTACACTGCTCCAACAGCCTCCCGTTCCAGAGACATCCAGGCCATTGCCCTTCTTTGCGGGCCTGTACACATGGTTGTCTTCATGGATGTCATCGGTCCTTAATCATGTGCCGTGCCACTTGGGGCTGCCAGCTCTGAGGGCGGCGCGTCCGCTCTACTGCAGCGGTCACAGGCAGAAGGTATGCCATTGCTGCCTTTGGATTTCGACTAATGCGAAATTGCCGAAGATGCTGACTTCAATGATGACAGTGCTTTCCCGGTTTCACATCTGCGTCTCTACCGGCTACCATATATGACAAGAAGCGCCTCTCCACCTCGTTCAACTATGAACGAAGTGCAAAGAGCAATGGCACAAACGATGAAAATCCCATCATTGATACACCCTCGTACGCTTGGTGGAGAGACTCGCGGCCGAAATCGACGTCTACCACGGTCGATCACTACTCTGTTGATTCCCGACATAGCCTGCTAGATGATGGACGATTGCGCGCTCAACAACAAAGACCGACAGAACCGGGGAACAACCATGGCTCGCATAATCAAGCGAGGCGGCCTGATACGACTCATACTCAGAAAAAGCATTGGGGCCAGACACCAACTGAAATATTAATTGCCGCTCTGGAAAGTACTGGGCAGAAGGTGGACCTGGGACAACCACCGCGATGGACCACTGATCTATCCTGGGTCTCGCCAGACAAGCCACATCCTGCTACTCAGAAACGAAAGGATCGAGCTACAAAAACGGCCAAGAACCCTCCTCGGGTATCATTCCAGACTATTGTCGCTGAATATATAACCAATGTCGATCCTCTTATCCAGCAGATGGGAATCCCAACAATGGACGAGCAAATCGAGCTGCCGTCGCGGATGAACGAGATGCTTCTCGAGACTTTCAATCAAAAGCATCTGGCTTATCTCGACGCCAGAGGTTATTCACCAGTGGACGTCATGGCGTGGGCATGGATTCTCAAAAGCGAATGTTCCTACGAGGCCGCTTTAAGACTATTTGCATTAGAAGAGTCTTACAGGCGACAGAGAAGCGCTTCGCCAAAGAGAGTCCCTCCTTTCATTCCGTTGTTTCTCCTGCGACAACGACTCCTCGACCTCAAGTCTTACCGATTACTGCTTTCATACAGTCTTCATCTGATGAGCGGTTGCCCTCTTCCGACTGTCCAAACCGCACTCAGGGGGTCCTCCGTCGCCGCAGATGCGAATACTCAACACGAACCCCAGCGATTGACTTCCCAGCTTGACCCAACTATGTGCATGACGTTTGTTGTCAGGCTTCTGCGTCACGCTCGCCAAGTGTGGCCGTCCGCACAGCTCAGCGTCGCGCGCGCATTCGCTTCATTCTTGACAACCATTGGTGTTGACGGTAAATCCGACGATGCGATCCAACGTTTAAATACCTTCCGAGCCAACAAGTTCAATACTTGCCTTTGGCTGCTCTCTTTGCCGTCTAAAGTGAATCCGTTTGCATCGGCCTCGGTCCAGCAGCGGGCACAGTTTGAGCTGCTTAAGGCGATGGCATCGCACCATCCTGTTTTGCCTGTTACTCGTCGAGGATATCAAGGCATTGTCGCCGTCCAAGTGGCCCACAAAAAGACTCCAGCTGAAAGATTGTCTGCAGATCTAAAAGCTCCTTCCTGGCCTCCTTGGAAAGAAGAGAAGCTCGGAATGGACACGAGCAGAGGCAACGAAGGGATGAAGAGTCGTGCAATCCATGTAATGGCCCAGATGAAGGAGGCCGGTTACTCCCATAGTCGATGGGAGGAAGTGGCAGCGATTCTGGCCGGTTGGGACACCGATCGAAGCCCGACAATCCAGACAAGAGCATTGATGCCTCGTCCGTATGTATTGCGCGGCCCGCAGGGGAACAATCCAGATCACCCGGCGATATGGACGGCTCGCATTAGAGCTACACGGACCGTCCGGGAAGCCTGGGCTTGTTTTTTGACGTACCATGAACAAGGACTCCGGCCGCACAAGAGCGTGTACTTTGCAATGGCACATAAACTTATCTTCCGAACCAGAGCGATCGAAAATGATTTTGAGCAGTGCAGTCTAGCTTTGCCTGGTGATGGCCCTGAGGTCTTTTCGGAACCCTCCTCTTCCCGAGACGTGATATACGTGCACACAGAACCTCCGACCCTAGACGACTTTCTGAAGAAAATGGTTTCCGATGGTGTCCGACCATCTGGTCGTTTCTTTGCAATGCTTTTGGAATCCGCAGCCTCATTTACTTCTGGCATGAACTATATCCGCTTCAGCGACCTCTCAGAAAAACAGGTTGAAGCGTTGTGCACTGTCTGGCCAGCTGAAACCGATTATGATAACAGCAGGGTTGTCGGGAAGCTTCCCGATTACCTCTTCTCGTCCTTTATAAGATTCCTCTGCAAATTTTCCAGCTTCGATCCATTATATAGAGCCAAACGTGAGTTCCGAACGTCCGATCTCTTCCCTATTGTCATGCGAAACAATCGTCTTTTACGCCAGCCCACATCGCTGTTCTCTTACGATTCGACTCCTGAAGAAGATCACATACATCACCCGCGGACACTGGCGCATGCAGTTCACCTCATTAAAGCATACAAACCGAAACATCCTCCGGCATGGATCGCACTTCTCTCAGCTCTGAGTAGAGATCGAATTAGCATCCGCTATCACAATATGGATCAGACCGTTCAAAGGATTCTCGCGTGGCATGAAGTCCTCGAGATTAGTGAACAGGCAAAGCGTTCTGATGTCGAACTTGGAACGCACGGCTTTCATGTTCTTTGTGCTTCATTTGCCAAAGCTGTTGCTGCTGGAATCAAGCATCCGCAGGCCACAGAAGAAGCGCTGGAAATTATACAGCAGCAAGGCAGATATGGCGATGCTAGTCTTTCTCTGCCCGTGTGCAAGACATTCGAGCAAATTGTTTACAGTGGTCTCGACGTTCTGAAACGCCGCTTTGATCGTATCGTTCTTCCAGGTTCGACCAGCACTTCAATTGATGCGAAGGGCGCGGATCATGGCGATAGATATGAAAATCCCAGTGTCAAAACTCCTGCTATGCTTCAAGTACCGAATCCTGCCGTTCTGCACGCCTTTGTCCGGGCCCTTGGTGTATCTGAAGATTATGACGGTCTGTTGGATCTTCTGCGATGGATGAGCCGATCTGCACCAATACTGAAGGATACATCGGACGAACTCTTGAACGGAGAGAGGATGATGCGCCGTACTCTGGTTGCGGTTCGAGTGTTCCTGGAGGGATACTGGGACCAAGGCTTTTCCATAACAGCGCACCGTGGCGATTACAGTGTTATCTCCGAGCCTGCCGGCGACCGTTTTGATGTTGGGGTGCGGCCCTCATTATTCCATGAGGACAGGCAACTCGAATTCTCCGATGCTTACGTCCAAGAGGCACACGACATTATTGAACAAACAGAGCTTTGGGGCGGTTGGCCGACTGAAGATGAAATGCGGGAATATGTGTTGTGGGATCCTTCGCCGTACGGGAAACAGCATTGATTTGGTGTATATGTACAGCTATGTGTATGATTATGGTTAGAGTAAATTGATACCCAGGATTCTTCCAAGTTCCAGAAAGCCATTATTGTTATAGTGTCAACCATGTAGGCGTGCAAAGCGCATTGGTCCTCCTAAATATCACTTCGTATAATTTGGTGTGACGATGTAACTGTGGGGCCTCAAATATAGTGGATTCTTACAAGACACCATGGATGTTGAGTGAAGCATCCTAGAAGATTGCCCTTCCGAATCGTCAAATGCGAGCCGAGGTTGTTGTAGGAATCTCCTTTTATTCAGAATGGCGGGAACAGACCTATTATCCGGGATAACAACAGCTATAAGTATTACACTATTAATACTACGGATAGGCTGTTCTAACTACCGTTGTTAACCGTTCCGTTTCTCCCCCGCAGTCTGAGCTTTCTCCACAGCGTTGCTAGCTTAGTTAAGTTAGTTAACGAGAGCTTTGAACAACCGGCTCAGCTTGGAACTACCGAGCGGAGAGACTACTTCAATCGCGCCGACTGCTCCCAATCCGCTCGTCCAATTCTACTCCTTTACTATTGGGTTTACTTCTTTTCTTTTCTTTTCAATCAGTCTGGTTTCTCTTTCTCAGCATGCCGCTGCGCATCGTGCGTCCCAGTCTTGCGTTTCCCCGTTACCCGGCCGTGGCCATCCGGGTACGCGCTCGATACAGCACCAAAACCGAGGATAGTGTCATCCAGGTCCAGCAGGTGCCTGCGCCAGGATCGGGACACGTACGGGTCCTGCTGCTGAATCGGCCCCAGGCTCGCAATGCGCTCTCCAGACAGTTGCTGGACAGCTTGTCGCGACATGTCGATTCGATCGCTGCTGAACAGGCCAACGGGCCCACGAGAGCACTGATCATTGCAAGTAATGCGGACGCCGCGTTTTGCGCAGGGGCGGACCTCAAGGAGAGAGCTGGAATGAGTAAAGATGAGTATGTTCCATGAACCTAGCAAGTCTCGTGTTGTTTTGGTCTCGAACGTTTTACTGATCTCTACATGTAATTTATCATTAGGACCAATGAGTTCCTTTCGAAACTACGTGGAACATTCAGCAACCTGGCTGCGCTTCAGATACCGACTATCTCGGCTATTTCGTCCATGGCTCTCGGCGGCGGTCTGGAGCTCGCCCTCTGCACCCACCTGCGTGTCTTCGGTTCCTCCAGCATCGTCGGTCTGCCAGAGACAAGGCTGGCTATCATACCAGGAGCTGGCGGCACCTACCGTCTGCCTGGCCTCATCGGGGTGAATCGCGCCAGAGACATGATCATCACAGGGCGGAGGGTGACGGGCGCTGAGTCATATTTTATCGGGCTCTGTGACCGGCTCGTCGAGATCACGCCGGAAGAGGAGGGTAAGGAGGGTGTGGCCCGATCCAAGGTTTTGCGGGAGAGCATCAAACTTGCCCTGGACATCTCTGATGGGGGGCCTATTGCTATCAAGCAGGCTCTGAAGGCTGTGAGTGAGTACCAGAGAGGCGAGGCCGCAGAGAATGAAGCGTATGCGGGTGTGATAGAGACTGAGGACCGGCTGGAAGCCCTGAGAGCCTTTGCGGAGAAGAGAAAGCCAGCTTTCAAGGGACGTTAAAGATAATGTCCATTGTTGATAGTGTTACGAGATGAGTCACCATCACCCATTCTCGAGTGATGTTCTTGCCTGGTCGTGCTGGTCGCCCCGGTTAGATTCGCTCCAGAAGTATTAATTCTGCATATCCCGCTTCATTCCCTGTGGTACCCATGGAGGAGACAATCCAGCAAACATGCAGTCTGTCTAGATATCACTTGCATGAAGCGTGAGCAGTTTGATGGATATACTATCGATATTGTCAAATAGGCTGGGTTTTTTCTGTGGTATTTACTATGATAGTTGAACGACCCCAAAGTAGAGTCCAGACCAGGCAAACAAGCAGGCTGCAGAATTGTGAATCTTCGACAACCAATGTCACTCCAAAGCCAGAGATATTTTACGATTTCCGCCTTGTGCTAATGACGTAAGTTATATGACTATTGCAGCATCAGTTACCTTCCAGACTGGAAATCTCTACGGTATCATCTGCAGGACAATACGATCATTCACTGTCTGCTCTGTGGAACGTAATAGTCAGCAAGATCTTTGCCATCGATCGACCCTGGAATGTGATCAACTGGGCAGGGAGTTTAAACAGTATGGCTCGACGGGGCAACTCTTTGATGTAGTATATGTCCTCGAGATAGTTTGCTGTGTGGAGTTGGACGTATGTAGTACTCGTGAAATGTATATTCGAATATGCATGTACTGTACTAATAATATCTCTCCGGCTCTCTTTGGATAGGTGTCAACAATACTCCGTAGCCCTTCGCCCTTGAACATACCCTTGGCATCTGTAGATCTAAGTAAGTATCTTGACGGCCTGAGGATCATCTGATTTCGACTCGTGTTGGGGCAATCTGTCAGGTCCCATCCGGCGCCCCAGAGATCGTGACTAGGTCCGTATAGATCGGCCACTAGGATGTCTCCAGATACGTAAGTAGAGCATCGGAGTGGTACTAAAAAAAAGTCGACACGGGGTTGCAGGACTTACAGTTGCCCGAAGAGGAAATGCGCATAGATGATGAATAATGAATAATATCTGATGCTGGAGAAGACGACCTCAAATTCCCCGTTCGTAAGATTGCTATTCTTGCATACTCATACCTCGGACAGCGGATGCCATCCCGACCAAAGTGCGGCTCATGAGGCGCGGGACCTGACGCCAAGTATTCCTAGAGAAGGCCTAAAGAACGGCCCTAGAGCCCTAATCCAATCACTCGGAGGATCAGCACTGCGTGTAAGTCAAGATGAGTGTGCGGTGCCCGGTCAGCCTTGCAGCTATGTAAAACACCGGGCAACCTGGGGAACCGGGAGCCTGCTGCGGTGCGGGTTGTCGGCCATCCAGCGCCCGTTTCTTCGTAAACAGGAGGGGAGTGGTATATGCGTCTCTCGTATCTTCATTCGATGAAGGAGACCGTGGCCCTTTTCTTCAAGCAGAATCGGCCCCAGGCCCTGAGCACAGCCTCTGCCTGGGAGGGCGAGATCTGCCGTCGACTAACAGGCGCCGCCTCGAGTTTGGGCGAGTTTGAGCTTAAAGCCGCAGGCTGGACGAGTTCAGGAAGCGACAAGGGCTGGCCGTCCCTAATGACGCTCGTTTCCACTCTCTGGAGTGGCAGCTGAACATCCAGATTTCTCTTTTGTTACTCAGACAGCTGCAAAGAGAGGCTTCGTGGAGGGTGTGTAGCTCACGGGACTCTGTTCAGCACGCGCGCCAGGCTGCTCCCATTTCTGGCCTGTCACTTGCCCCTCGCGATCGGCGTTGCTCACTCAGTATATATACGGGGCTTCTGTCGAAATCAATGCGCTCTCACTGAGCATCGACCGCTCGTTCTGCCCGCAAGATAGAGAACCATGACGGACGCGATCCGCGCAACCAAGCCCAAGCAGATCAAGCAGATTGGCGTGACCGAAGTCTACCGCTCTCAGCGCGAGAAACCACTGGTCGAGTATGTTGATTTCCCCGCAGCCGTCCCCGATCTATAACCAGACATTCTGGTTTCCTCTTTGTTCTCAACCACACGAACTAAACTGACTATCTGCGTGTGATAGTATCGTCCTCGTCCACGGCCTCAACGGCCACCCCAAAGATACATGGACCAGCCGCAATACGGATGTGTTCTGGCCGGGGGATCTGCTGCCTGAGATCCTCGAGCCGTATCGAGTGAGGATTCTCACCTACGGATACAACGCGAACGTCACTGCATTCACAGAGGGGACGTCGAAGGACAGGATTCACCACCATGCAGAGACGTTGGGAGCAGACCTGTCAGCTAACAGAAATGTACGTCAAGGCACCCTTCCACCCAACATAGATCTTTGTCTAGTAGCTAACGAAAACCAGCTGCGGGGCGCCTCAGAGAACCCTATCATCTTTGTCTGCCATTCACTAGGAGGCCTCATCGTCAAGCGCGCTCTGATATACTGTCGAAGCGTGGCGAATGAAAAGCTGGAACATCTCAGATCGATCTATGTCTCGACCTATGGCATCCTCTTCCTAGGCACACCGCATGAGGGTTCCGATATCGCGAAATGGGGTCTATTGCTACAGAATATCTGCAGCGCAGTGCTTCCGAAGAAGTTCATGGACTCATCGCCTCAACTTATCAAGGCCCTAAAGTCGGACAGCGAGACGCTGCAGAATATCAGCCGTTTGTTCGTAGACATCCAGCCTCGGTTCCGTATCTACTTCTTCCATGAGACACGGCCTACGGACCTGAAGGGCACGCGTGAGCTCATCGTCGACGAGCGCTCCGCTGCTCCCAACTTTGAGGGGGTGGAGCGCATGGGTATCGAAGCGGATCACAGCCACATGTGCAAGTTCGACGACGAAGATGCACCTGGCTACGAAGCAGTCGCTGATGCGCTCATCCGCTATGCGCGCGATGCCCCGGCTTTTATCGCCAATAGATGGGTCCAGGAGAAGCGAGAAGCTATGCTTGCGAGAAAGGCAAGGGCTGATGAGATCTACAATGGTTAGCTGTTCGAAAGAATTATTCGTTTCGCTTGGTACTAATTGATGTAGGGGGGAGGGATTTTGCTTTCACTGGAAGCATGCCAGATATTGGCCACAAGGGTACGGAACAGCATCTCCTTCCAGCACCTGGCAGTGAAGTTACCTTGAAACAATACGAAGTAGAAGAAGTGGGCTCAGGGGATGAAAAGGTCCCAATAGCCCGACAATGAGTGGATTTTTCTGGCACAAAATGCGACTTTCAAAACTTTTTCTATCCTTGCTATAAGACTGCTCTTCGTTCAATCAAAAAAAATACAATTCGTTTCGCAGTCAGACTTTACTGACTCTTCTTTTTCTCGTAGGCACTCCAAACACCACCGATCCTCCACGTGCAGCTTCAGAGGGTATAAATTCGCCCCTGTCCTGGAGTCTCGAACTCCCGACACAGCAAAGCCCCTTATTTGTCGTACCACCGGGCTTCCACCCGAACGCCTTCTTCGTCGGTATGGAGAAGGAGCTGAACGAGCTACATTCGAGACTATTCAAGGCAAAAAAGCGCGTTGAACGTGTCACAGCCGTCCTTGTCTGCGGAAGCCCAGGTTCGGGCAAATCGCAACTCGCACGGGAGTATATCTACACTCATCGCCAGGAATATCCCGGAGGTATCTTCTGGATCGATGCCAAATCCTTGCAGTCTGCATCGAACTGCTTCTGGGATATTGCCCAAGCTGCCGCTCTCGTCGATGGCCACGAACTTGAAAATCCAGATGTAAGATTTGTCGACAGATATGTGGAGACTGTTCGAAACTGGTTCCAGTCAAGAGAAGAATGGTTACTGGTCTTTGATGGTCTTAGTTTCGATAAGGACGAGGATATCAACAACTTCAAGCAGTTCCTGCCCTTCAACAAGAACAGCAGTATCATCTACACGTCCATTAACCGAACACTGCGGAAGAAACAGCGCCTCTTTGAGCCATACTGCCTGATGGTACAGCCGCTTAAAGTCGAAGAGGCTTGCAAGCTCTTATTCAAGGACCTAGGGATAAAACTGCCAACCAAAAAGCAAAGACAAAAGGCAAAGGAGCTAGCGGAGTATTATCAGTGCTTGCCACTAGCGATTCATGCTATTGGCCACCGTCTCAACGCGTCTTCGAAGCCTATCGAGACTTACCAGATCAACTCTCACTTGACCGACGAAAAACTGGCGGAACCATACCTGATCATCATGAATGATCTTTGGGTGAATAAGCACTATGAGGCGCTGAACTTGATTAACCTACTGTCCTTCCTGGGACATCACATACCTGTGGGCCTTCTTACTCTAGGGAAGTCGGAGCTGGAGGCGTTCAACGTCCAGATCATGACTAGCATTCATGCCGGAGAACCAGGAGACCTCGACAATACATTTGCAGTCTTGCTCCGCTATGGGCTAATCGAAAGAGGCCCTGACCTCTATAACCTGAAACGGAGAAGCCCGACATTCGAGAGTACTACCGATGACGTGCCAGATGTGAAAGCGGTCGCACCTGATCTATCTGAGTCACAAACCGATGGCAGCCTGGAAACAATGGTCTCATCCGTATACCGCAGTGCTATTGACGTGATCAAAATCCACAGCGTCGTTCAAAGGTTCTGTCGTGATGAGCTGATACTCATGGACGACGAGCAACGCCAGTTACCTAGCTCTCAACGCAGGAGTCCAGACAGAGGCATGCAAGATGCAGGTTTCCATGATTCCTGGCTGGTTGTTGCAACGCGAGTCTTCTGCAAATCTTACGAGAACGCGAGAGCGAAGATGCAAGGCTCGAAGGATTCTGGTCTGGTCAAAGACTATCGAGAGTATGAGACACACGCGGGAACACTTGCTGAACACTTTTCAAAGAAAAAGCTCTCTGCCTCGCCGCCTATTGTCCGTGAAGCCCGTGGACTCCTGAAAGAGGTCGCCAAGAGTATCAAGAGTGATATCCAGAGAATATCGCCCAGTTCGTCCCAGGAGTCGTTTCAAAACCAGAAGTCGATATTTGACCGCTCAAGTAGTTCATCTTCCGTTCCCGAATCATCGTCGGCCGACGAAGGCCCCGCGCGCTGGGATGGCAGTGAGACTGGTTCCATAAGAGTCGAATCGCCGCAGGAAATGAGACCTACACACCGCGTCCGTCTGGACCCTTTCCCTCCACATATCTATAGAGCGGCATCTCTTCAAGATCACGATCCTGGATATGAAACTGATGGAGAAGGCAGACACAGGACACATGGGACTTCACCTACCCTCTCTCAGATAACAGAGAAGCCTACATCGCCTGCCTCGAGCCCGCCTCAGTCATCGGAGGAACAGGGTTGGGAGGTGGTACACAGACCTAAGTCGAAGATTCCCGTTCCAGCCAGAAATTCGCGGCCCAAAGGCCGAAGGACCTCTCGAGATCTTGGACAGTTCAGACCGAAGCCGGCTCTCACAAAGCTCTCTTCGGTCGAGTGCAAGGGCGCTGTTCGAGACCCGATGTCAGCGCCAATCTCGAAAGCTGAAGCGTCGCTGGCGGCGATGCATCTGCCTCCACGTGGAGGTTCCAAGCCCGTCACTCGCGGACAGCTTCACAAATCCAACAGTGTGACCTATGCAACTATTGCGGCTGGGGCCTCGCGAGGAAGAGGACGAGCAAGGACACTGTCGTCAAGGGGTAGTTCTCCGTCCCCAGCTTCAGCAGCTCTAACTCACTCTGCTCTTCCCCTGCGCAACCATTCATCAGGAGACTCTCTGAGAAGTCGCTCTAGCAACGTGCAATCATCGCCCCTCTCTACTGAAGCTAAATTAAGCTACTCTGCTCACAGTGACACCGGTCTTGCGCTTCCTGGATATAGTCCAAGGACCCTAGATCCTAGCTCAGCACCTGGCTCTCGCCGTAATTCCCGCCAGGCGTCCTCGTCTAGATCCATGGACATCACCAGAGAGCTGTCTTCTGGCTTTTCCCCTGGGGCCCTTGCACCGCTTCCCTATGATGAGGAAATTTCGATAACTCGCCGGCAGCATGCAACTTCGACATCCATGTCACCTGTTACGTCTCCCCCGACACGTTCCCGCAGTCCAGTTGCACATCCATCTGCGATTCTACCAGGGACGTCACCCACTCAGATGCCAGCTGGTTACACGTCTGAGCCGCCAATCTCTGATGGCGAGCCCATGTCTCGAGGCCCTTCTGCCCAGTCAACTCAGTCCTGGCACACGGACCCTACGAGCGTTCGATACCCACCACCCGGACTCCCTATTCCATCTATTGGGCCTGCTATCCCAGCAACACCTCTCAACGGACCTTCTCAATTCATACCACAGCCGCAAGCATTATCGGGTACTGGGGGTTGGGCCGGGGCTGCCAACGAGAACATCTTGCAGCCTGAGGCATCTTATACTCCTCAGGATGTTCGCGCGGCTCGTCTCAGCGGTCAGTGGACAAGATTCGAATACGGTGGTGAACCGGACTTCTTGTATCCTAACGACCTTACGTACAACCTCCAGAACCCACGGCGCAGACTGCAGCCCTATGGACTCCCGCAAGAAGGGGCACTACCTCGCCATATTCCAGCTCATAACCTCGCTGTTCCAATGGTTCCGTCTCCTGTATCTCCAGCTACCCCATCACAGATTCCCCTTTCACGAGGGCGAGCAGTCCAACGAGCAAGGAGCGGCAGTTCTCCCTCCCGTGGAATCAGCGGTCTCGGATTGCGCATGTGAATGGTTTTGTTTCGTTTCTGCCAATTTCTATCCATGTTCGCCTTCATGTATCGTGAGCTCATTATCCTTTCTAATGTACACTTCAATCCGTCTCAGTCAGTCTTGGACTGGACTGGACTATCGAGCTTTGGCGCTTTCTTCTGCCGAGGTTCATGCTTTTGTTGTCATTTCCAGTTCGATTCCCCCTTTTTATTATACTCCACATCTCGTTTCACCTTCACCCTGACGGCCTCAGTCCGTCTTCCTGTAGGGAGAAAAAACGAGCATGGTAACGGCGTTTGGGTGGTTCTGGCATAATCCCTCCAGGAGAGGTTGCATAATATCCTGCTCTCCTTTTTGCTTTTGCTGTATTTCCTTCCTTTCTATAATCTGCATACGCGGTGTGAATGGGTGATGCATGACGATATACGAAAAGGGTCAAAAAAAAAAAAAAAAAA